>JALPQD010000145.1:4748741-5042921 GCA_023101885.1 Typhlomys cinereus
TCTGCTCAGTGTAAACAAAACCATATGTAAAATTTGTTATGAATAGAAAAATAAGAAAAATGACAGAAATATACCAATATCATTTTTTAGATTACTAGTGAGGAGATTGCATTACACTTTCCTCCACTAAACCTTTTCTACCAAACTAGTTTATCCCACCACCCCTTAACAGCGAAGTTTCTGTACGTTTCAGTATAATTTGAAATTTCAGAAAGGATCATAGCTCTAATAGATTTCAGGATCAGATAAAACTCTCCAGTTGTGCATTCAAGTGTTTTATGGCTTTGTTGGTCATTTTCAATAAACAAACCCTCTATAAAATGTCCAATTGCAATTGGAAATTTTATAGAGGGTTTGTTTAATTGAAAATGACACAACAAAGCCAAAAACACTTTGAAATGCACAACTGGAGATTTATCGATCTGATCTTTTATATATTTATAATTCTTATTGAACATACAGAACTTCACTTAAGGGGGGTGGGATACAACTAGTTGGTAGAAAAGGTCTAGGGAGAAAGTTAATGCAATCTACCTTCACTAGTAACTAAAAAATGCTATTGGTATATTTCCTGTCATTTTTCCTTATTTTTCTATTCATATACAAATTTCTACATATGGTTTTGTACACTGAGCTAGACATGTTCCTAGGTGATTTATACCCATTAATCACTTAGTCTTCGTGTCAACTTAACATGATGGACATAATCTTGATTTACAGAAAGGCTTAGAAAAGTTTTAGATGACATGAAAAATATCACAGAGCTAGGACATATCGACATCTGCTAGAATACCAAACTATTCTTTTTTCACAAATGCACACCACCTTTCATTCGGTCATTCTGACTTCCTTTCACTTACCTATCTTCCTTCCTTTTACTTACTTCTACCCTCAATGCCTACAAATGTTGGATGTGGGATGGTATTGAAAGGGTTTTAATGAAGAATCATGTGCTCTTTCACACATCTCCTAAAGTTCTGCAAACTTTTTTAGTTCTCAACACAGAGCCTGGTCTAAAAATCCAGAAAATATAGGCTCCCTATGCCTCATGGTGTATCTTCTCTCACCATGTTTCAATGAATACATTTTTCAAGTCCTAAATAAGTGCATCTAGCCTAAGACAATGTGTTTTCTCTAAGAACATGAGGACAGCATACTTACAATCAAAACTTAAAACTATTTCTGGCATATAGGATAGAGAGTGTCAGGATCAGGCTGGCTCAATATGGACTTGTTGATTAATTCATTGGAGGCTGATCACACAAGGAGAATAATGTGCAAAGTTAAAATAAATCCTTATCATTGGAATTTAACTGAGTGGTCTTTCTGACTGGTCTTGTCATAATTTTAATATAGACTTCCTGAACTTTGAAGTTGGTTAATCTAGAAGTGCTTGTTTTAATATAAGGCTAAAGATGAGTTCTAAGAGATTCTATTTGTGAGTTCTGATCCCAGGCTGGATGATGCCTATGGAGATTAAAACTTGTTTCCTTTTCTCTACCAATTAGCAGCATAGCTAGAGAGATCAATTATAATTGGGGAACAGAAGAAGGAAGTAAATGTTTTACTGAGACCAGTTTCTTTACAGAGCCATTTATTTAATCCTTAAATTCTGCAAGTTGTAAAGTACTCATTAGAAGGCAGAAAGCAAAATGCCATAATCCTCTAGTACATCCAAACTCTGAAGATGTAGAGGAGGAAATCCAAGGAAAACAAAAGGCCTGATGTATTCTTTCACTGCTATTTCTTAAGGGGCAAAGCTAATTAAACAATAAGGAAAAGCCCACATAATTATTGTGATGCACTACTCGGCAGGTCAGGAGTGAACTTGATTAAATGCATAGAGAGATGACTCACAAATGGTGGGAAAATGCCCCTTCTTTTTCCACTGAGCCCTGAAGGCAGCTAATCAATGTACGCATCTCACTTCCAGATTGTTCCATGAGACCAGATCAACAGTCCATAGCATTTGTTAGGGAATTCACTCGTATTGCTGTTTTCTAATCAGTGCAGGGATTAGGACAAGAGGTCAAGCATTATAAAAGAATTAGAAGGAGAAGTAAAGGGTGTTAGATCAGAAACCAAAAGGCCACAAACTTGAGAAACTAAATTACCCCACTGAAACACGTTAATACAATCCGATAAAGAAAACAGACAACTGAAGAAACTGACAAGAGCAAGAGATGGATGGATTGAACTGTTCAAACTGAAACCCCCTCTGCAAAGCTCGAAGCCCATACCCCCAACCCCAAATCAGTAGTGATTCCTGTCCCTCAGGAAAATTGCTACTCCTATGATAGAGGTCTCTGAATAACATCAGTCCTCCTGGATGAATCCTGGGTTGTGCTCTTTCCCTCCATCTCTTTCTTAAGAAAGGAGGTTGACACTTTACCTATATAGGGAACATATCTCCCAATTCCAAAATTTTGAACTGCAATCCAACTAGGCAATTAGTTCATAGGTTTCCTTGTATGTATTGAAAGCCACATATACTTGGCTTGAGTACGGATTTTTGCAAGCATAATGAAAACACTATTAAATGTTTACTGAAAACAATGATTTTTTTACACCAAGGATAAAATTCAATTATAGTCTTAATAGTAATAGCATTGGTGATGTGTATGACTTTTGAGAGTAATTTAAATCTGTACATAGTTCCTTTTTTCAACAATTGTGTATATGAAATATAGTTCCTGACTCACAGTGATGTAACATGCAAGAGAATTACCCCAGGCTCAATTCTGCACTAATCAAGCATCTCTTTTGTATTGCTTTGCCTTTTCCCCTTATGATCAATAGCATATCTATAATTAAAACCATTGGAGTTAGTTCACAAAATAGAGGGTTTTAGTTTATCTTTGCAGAGGTAACTGCAACACTTGAGGATCAAGCTTGTATTTTTGTAGTAGAAAATGAATTACCAACCCAAACTATTGCTATTCATTTTCTATTTGACAGTCTTCTAATTATGTTTGTGATTTAAACAAGGCTGATTCTGTGTCTGTTTCTGTTCCATTCGCTGTCTACCTAGGTCTTGGTGCTAAATGAATTTCTTCATTGCTGATATTGAAGAAAAATCCAATTTAAAAGTTCATAGTTGTTCTGAGAAGTGTAATTATTTACTTGTTAAGGGAATTATAAAGCCAGTGTTTCCTGTGCAGATCATTTAATCACATGATGAAAAATCCCTCCCCCCCACATCTCTTTAATCCATTTTTACTGATTTATAGTAGAATTCTAGATATTAAGGACTCTTAAAAGTCTTTGTTATTAGAAATATTTGGAATAAATCACTTTAGTAAAATATTGAGATATTTTATGAAAAAATTAAAACTCACAGCAGTTTAAGGCTTGATGTTTCTTTCTTACAGAAAAGAGTTAATTTTGGTCAATTTAGTGGAATAAAAAGCGGTCTTCAGTCTTTCTCCTTTTGAGTATGAATTACCCAAGTTTTTCTCTGACTTACCCTGAGAGGATTTTCATTAAGGTAAGGAGGTTCACCTTCCACCATTTCAATTGCCATAATTCCCAAAGACCAGATATCAACTTTTGGGCCATATGCTTTGCGAGTCACGACCTCAGGTGCCATCCAGTAGGGAGTTCCCACCATAGTGCTTCGCTTACTTTGCTCAGGAGTGATCTGGGCACAGAACCCAAAATCAGCTGCAGAGAAGAAAAGTCACTTAAATTAAGCCCAAATTATTTTCTTTCTGAAACAGATCACTTCTTGTACCTAAGACTTCCACAGATACCTAGATTATATTCTTCTATTCCAGATTTCTTATACTGTCCTGCATCTCATTGAAATAATTAAAACAAATATTTGACAAATGTGATATAATTTTTAGTGGACTTCAGATAGTTCCCTCCTCCAAAGTTTTCTCCTATAATTACAGAATCTTTCCACTTTATAGTTGGATATTCGGCATCTATCCATTCTGGAAGACACTAAAAATTCTGAAACATTAATTCCAAAGCAATGGCCATAATGTATAGGAACATCATATTAGACAAATTCTTAATTCAAACTGTGCTTTATTTGTTTTCAAACCAATCATTTCCAGTAACCGTTTTCTTTTCTTCTTTTTCTTTCTTTCTTTCTTTCTTTCTTTCTTTCTTTCTTTCTTTCTTTCTTTCTTTCTTCTCTTTTCTCTTTCTTTCTCTTTTCTTTCCTCTTTCTCTCTCTCTTCTCTCTTTCTCCTTCTCTCTTTTTCTTCTCTTTCTCTTTCTTTCTTTCTTTCTTCTTTCTTTCTTTCTTCTTTCTTTCTTTCTTTCTTTCTTTTTTTTCTTTCTTTCTTTCTTCTCTCTGTCTCTCTTCTTTTTCTCCCTTCCTTCCTTCCTCCCTTCCTCCTTCCTTTCTCTCTCTCTCTTTTTTCCACTCATACAAACTTGATAGGTACTCCATTCTCCTCCTTCTCTACACCCCTCCCTGAATCCCCTTGCTCCCTCCCCTCTTTTCCCCTGTCCCCCCCCCTTCTTTTTCTCCCAGTGTTCCCCCCCTCCCATTCCTGGAGCATCCTTTAGTATGCATGTCAAACTTCTCTCTGGGTCTTTCTCTCCCATGCTGTGTAAGGACTCAGTAGCATTGCCTAGAGCTTTTTTTTTTTTTTTGTGTTCCCCTTTAGTATAGGAACACTATTGTGGCTATTAATCCCTTGCCTCTAAGGATCTTAGTGCCTGTAATCCATGCAAGACTTTGGGGGGTCAATGATACGTTGTTCATTGCGCAGGTCATGCAAAGTCCTATTATGATTTCCAGTAACCATTTTCTAAAGTAGACAAAAAAAAAAAGAGCAGAAATTCCATGATATTTTCACAACTATGACCTGAATTAAAATACCTACTCAATTTAACAGAGCCATCCATCCCAAGGAGAATATTGTCACTCTTTATGTCTCTGTGGATCACTTGGTTTGAGTGCAAGAAATCCAAAGCTTGGAGGCACTAATGAATCAGAAAAAAATTAAACGCTAATTATACCACAAGGAAATTTTCGCAACTAAAGGTTTCATTTCTAGACAAATTTTAGAAAATATTTTGATTTGGTATGTTAAGTAAAGTATATTGCTGAGTGTTTAAACATCATTAAAAAAACATTAACAGGGGCTGGAGATGTGGGTCAGGGGTTAAGCCTCTGCCTTGAAGGTGGAGGGTCCTGAATTCGGATCCTAGATCCCACGTATAGGCACTGGGCGGAAGCGAGGGGAGGGGGAGCAGCCTGCGTTTCTGGTTCTAGTAGAGTGGAGTCTGTGAATCCCGGGGCAGAGTAAACAAGGAGGAAGTGGAGGCGGTCCATGGTGGTTCCGGAATTCATCCGTGGTTCTATACATACACACGCATACATACACACATGTGCACACACGCATACATGAACAATTGAATAAATAATAAAAAAATTTAAAAAAATAAATAAAAATAAAAAAATTAACATTTATATCAGTAATAAGACTTTATTCATTTGATGGCTCCTGTGTCAAACAAGCCCATGAAAGCGTTATTAATGTGATAAAGTCACTAATCATATTATAGTCAAATGGACCGTTAACATAATCATGCTTTGCCCCCAATGATCTGGAAAATATTCAACTTGATATTGTAGAGATGTTGTAAAACTTCATATTGATCTGTTTCAATGGTTTAGAATGGGACCTGGCCATACACTTGAATCAAGTTCCTTTGCTGTTTTGATGGACAGTTAGGTTGAAGAGTGTTTTCCAAACTCTAAAGTAACTGTAGGTATTTAATGTAAATGTTCTTGGTTCTGATCCTCCTAAGTGACTACCAAGTTTTTTATAACGTGGGGAGAAAACCTGGTTGTACAGGAAAGGGTTCAGGGAAATGCCACTGGGTCCTGTATGTCTCGGAGAGGAGGCCCAGGGAGGTCAGGCATGCACAAGAAAGGGCGGGAGCATGGGGGGATGGGAGGGAGGGGTGAGGGGAGGGGGAGCAGGGGGGGTTTCGGGGGGGAGGAGGAGGAGGGAGGAAACTGGTGTACCTATTAGTTGTATGAGCTGAAATAATAATAAAAAATGTATTAAAAAAAGAAAACCTGGTTGTTTGCTAAGTGTGTAAATGTTCAATGTGGGAGAAATAACAAGAGAAGAGAGAAGAAAGAGAAAATTTAAGATCATTTCATGTAAAAAATGAAAAAATAAAAATCCAGCAGATAGCATTTAGTTTTGCTTTCCTATCATTGGTTTTCAAGTTTCAGGGAGTCACAATTTCTACTTTAGTTTATAGAAAACTTGACCACAGGAATTATGTAGATGATAATCTCCAACATTAGATTTTATGAAGAGTGTATTTTTTGTAAAAAAAATTGAAAAATAGAGTATAACACATTTGAAAGAGCTTCAAACCAGCAGCATTAGCCACTATGTCTTTTTTCTTATAAGTGACAGAACCTCAGGCTTATTTGAAGACTATGAAGGCTATTCACAGTGTAATGTGTAAGCAACTGGTTCAGGAACAAGGAACTTCATTTAAAGTATCCTCTAGAATACTTTGGGAATATTATGTAGTGTGTATTTTATGTGACTCATATTATGCACACAGAAGAGAATGGGTGTCTTGTAAACATTCTCACAAACCAGAAAGAGTTTATATTTGAGTGATTTGAATGTCATAATTAGCCATCATTCGCTGACACTTAGCATGTGCGCTTAGATACAGTATCCAAAATGCATGATGGCACTCTAGCTCAGTGTACAAAACCATATGTAGAAATTTGTATATGAATAGAAAAATAAGGAAAAATGACAGGAAATATACCAATAGCATTTTTTAGTTACTAGTGAAGGTAGATTGCATTAACTATTCTCCCTAGACCTTTTCTACCAACTAGTTGTATCCCACCCCCCCTTAAAGTAGAAGGTTCTGTATAGTTCAGTATAATTTGAATTAAAAGGTAATACTAAAAGGGACAGATTCAAGATAAAATCTCCAGTTGTGCATTTCAAAGTGTTTTCTGGCTTTGTTGTGTCATTTTCAATTAAACAAACCCTCTATAAAATTGCCAATTGTTGAAGTATTATAAATTTGCTGTTTCTTCCCCTTTAGTTAAAGAATGATTGGGATTTTTAAGTATAAACTTAAACTACTTTTTAATAATTGACCTAGTTTGCTCCTAAAATGCCTTTTAAAGGTCAGAGAGCTATTAACTGTACTGATGTTATAAGGTTGAAGACCCTTCCAGAGACAGAGGAAACAGCTTTCCTACCTTCCCTGTATTGCAGTCATCATAATTGGCCTTGGACATGTTGTTCTGTGACCCATTGGCATTTTTATGCAGTCTGGAATAACAAAATACCTCATTCCTTTTGTTTACCGAGTTACTAGGGTCTAAAGGTCTCCTGTTCTTTACAAATATGCAAATCAGATGTTGGTCTTCTTTTGAATGTACCTCTTCTGTTAATTGAATATATAATTTCTGATATTTGTGATTATGATGACCCGATTATAAATAAGAAGAACCATTCATTTCTTTCAACAAAAGTTTTGTTTCCTTAGCTTGTTAGCACAAAGAAATTAACTTTTTAAAAACATTGTTTATACTCACATACAATGAAGACTGTTATTATGAAATTGAGGTTCATGTTTATATTTATGAAATATCCAAACAATATCCATTTGAAGTCCATACTAATCCTTTTTTATATTTTTTATTTAAGAGAGAGAGAACACAGAGAGAGAAAGAGAGACCAAAAACAAGCACATCCGTACTTACCATGGCTTATGGGAAAGTTAAAAAGGCAACCTTTGGAAGTCATTTCTCTCCTTCCACCATGTAGGCTTCATGACATTGAACTCAGGGTGCCATATTTTTAAGTAAGGTTCTTACCTGCTGAACTATCTCACCAAACCCTGATACTAAATTTTTGAAATTCTTTTTCTTGTGTAATTATCCAACTCTTTTTTAAGTGTTCTCTGTATGTCCTTACCTTAAGCTCCTGAGAAATTATAGCGAAAATTGACCTGCAAAGACAGTCGTTGGTATCAATATTAAAAGCAGTATGTAATATAGTATAGGAACCACAGATTGTACATCAACTCTTCTCTTCCCTGTTTGCACATTGGAGTCACTTGTGGACTGTAAGAGCTAACTACAGAAAAATACGAGCCCCAGGAAAAAGTAGTGACCATGACAGGCCAAATCAAAATGATATAGAAAACCCTTGCCTGTGTGTGTGTGTGTGTGTGTGTGTGTGTGTGTGTGTGTGTGTGTGAGAGAGAGAGAGAGAGAGAGAGGACACCGTGTGTCTGTGGAGGCCCAAGGATGAGGATGACTTTGGAAATGATACTGGTTTGCTTCTACCTCTTTTTTTCTTCATTCTAAAATTCCTGAAGCTCTGCCTTCCAGAGCCCCAAAAGTGTAGGTCAACCACTATTTCCACCAGTATTTTTTTGTAGGATCCCGGATTTGAACTCAGGTCCTTCTGTTTTCAAGGTAGAGTTTTAACTTCTGAGCCAACTCACCAGCACTTATCAAACCCTTTATAAAACATTTTTGTTCATTTCTCTTTGATCACTGCTATTCATCTAGTTCTCCATTTCATGGAAGAAATCATGAGTGACAGTATGGAAGCTTAGCAAAACCTCCTTTTGCTCTATGTCATTTTCCAGTAACACTATAAAAAGAACCATAATGATTAAGCAGGTACCCTTATGATATGCCATTTTCATTTTCAAGACTGCTTCTGTTTAATGTGGAGTTCATCGTTAAAAAGAGCAGCTAATCCTCACGTATAGATGCCAGGCGGAAGCGGGGGCAGCCTGCGTTTTTGGTCCTAGTAGGGCGGAGCCTGTGAATCCCGAGGCAGAGTAAACAAGGAGGAGGCGGAGGTGGTTCCGGAATTCGCCTGTGGTTCTACACACACACACACACACACACACATACACACACACACACACACACACACACACACACACACACAGTTGAATAAATAAATTTTAAAAAAAGAGCAGCTAATAACTGCCTACCTAGCATATACTGAAATATAATTGAACCATCATTCTATTTGTGATTAAGAGTACATTACTTATATGTTCATTATGAAGGAAGACCAACAATATTAATGCAGATGTTTTCTGTACTAAGAGTATTGCTACACTCCTCCTTTCCTGACACTTAAGCATTACCCAAATAACAGCCTTATTTTTATTATATGACAAGGGAGATTGTAGGGAGCTTATATGTCTTGGGAAGAAAGAAATAACGGAATTCCTAGCCCCTGAAAAACAGCAACTAAAGGCCAAACTGCATCTTATTCCCTCCAACCACTGGAACCTGTGCTCTAGATTGGAATGTCTGGGTTTGATGGCACGTGCTCATTTGGAATTAAAGTCAGACATAAACTTCCTGAGCACCAGAGTAGCAAGCATACTTTGCTAGCACTCAGTCAATATTGTTTTGAATGTATTTCAGTAAGAGCTGGGAAGCATGTCCTTCTTTTTCCATAAGCCACTGTGGAACAGCAAGCTTTATTGATGGGTTGTTGACACTCCTCCTTTGAAGGCTAACCTGTGCGTAAAAGGAGGGAAGAGAGGGGATAACTACAACTCAGATAATTATAGAACAGTAACAGGGTTTCTATTTAACCACAGAAAATATTGCCTGTCAAAAGCTAGAAAGCTCTTAAGAATCATTGGTTGTCAAGAATTCAGCATAGGAAAATGGGACTTAGCCATAGGAAAGCTGCAATTCTCATTTAGATTGTGCAGAAGCAGACAGTTCAAACTGGTGAGTTATGATCCAGAAGACATCCAAGGGAGAAATTGATTCCATAGCAGACTAAAATCCAAGAAACTCTAACCAGGCAGAGAGAAGGGAAAGTTTAAAAATGTGGTGACCAGGGAATTGTTGGCCAAGAATGAGATTCCTTCATCCTGTGATTTTCTTACCATTTCTCATAGTAATTACAGGATGGTTTGGATTTTAACCAGGGATGTATATGTCTATTGTTTTAATAAATACCATACCAATTGCTAAGTAGTTAAGTACCTCAAGATCATTGTAAAGAGACTAACTTCGGTAGTGGGCATATGCATTTGCCCACTGAAATGCCCACTAATATGTTTGATCCTCTGACTTTTAAAATATATGTTGTACTGTTGAGAAAGAGTTTACTGGTAAATGAAGAGTTTTCTTGATAATTAAATTCATCCCTGCCCTTTTTTCATTTTGATTTATGTTGTTTATAACTTGGTCAGAACATCATTTTACAAAACCCTCCCACTCTGATGAAAGGATATTCAGAAACAACTTACATAAACCTCTTACTTGACCAAGTTGTTTTCATTAAGGTAATCTCAGTTTTGTTCCAGGGGACACCAGAATATAAACATTATTTCAAGAATTGTGCTCATCTCTTTTGTGATACCTTTAGCTTGTCATTTGCTTTCTTCTTTTTTTCTTTGTTAGTGATTAGGGGAGTAACAAATTGCCCTCAGTGTCAGATAGCAATATTTACCAGCTCTTTTCTATTTGTAGTGATCAATGAATATGTGAAGAGTAGAAAAAAAGAGCCTTTTAATGTCTCCATCAAATTTGTTGGTTATGTGAGTTAAGAATACATTCAATTCTAGGTTCTGTCAATCAGGAGCTCCATGACCTTCTGTAAGTTACATATTTCTGAGCATCCATTTTGTTTCTGTTACAAATGAGCAAAATTTGACTAAACTAGTGTTTCCCAGTGTGTGCCACAAATCACTAGTTTCAGGGAGTTCCTTGGACTACTGAAGTAATCATGAGGGAGGTCACCTGGCACAGCTCTTAATTTCACTAGAATAATTTATTTGATTCCTTTTATGTAGTGGAATATCCTATGAGATTTACTTAAATGAAGGTAGAAACTTATGGATGTATTACTTTGATTCTGTATTCTTTAGCTACAGATAGCTGTCACTTACCCTGACCATCCCAAAAGGTCTACATGTTGAGTGACTATAACCTTTAAGTGTGACTTCAGGTGAATGATATTCAGAAAGTGTTCCAGATGTGCTGGTTACTGTTCTCTGTTGCGGTGAGACGACACTGAGACTCAAACAACGTAATGAGAGAAAGGGAGGTTAATTCAGCTTACGGTTCCAGAAGGAAGATAAAGTTCGTTAAAGCAGAAAAGGCATGGCTGGCTGGCAGAAGCTGGAGGTTGCCTAAGTCACTGCAGATATCATGGAGGCTCAGAATGGCAAAACCCCAATGTCAGAACAGACTAACTAGCTTAAGTAGGGTGAGACTAACCAACCTTAAGGCTTACCCTCCTGTTACAGCCTTTTTCCAGCAAGGATCCACCTTTTAAAGTTGCCATGACCTTCCCAAACAACTACAGATTCAAACAAATGAGCCTGTAGAGGACAACTCCCATTTCAAACCATGACATCAGATATATTTATCTCATTACCTCCAGACTAAATCTTTATCTTGTAGAGTGAAAAACATCCCTCTTCTAACTAAACAAAAACACCTAACCATGAAGTGAAACATGCTGCATGTGGGACTTAGTAATTTCACACTGATAGGATTCATGGGGATGAGCCTATGAAGAACACCCAAGAGATAAAGCTCTTACAGGGAGACATATGGTCTACACATAGGTCCATGAGAGTGTGGGTGCTATTGTAAAGAACTGTTCAGCTGATGAACTGCATATAAGAAGATAGTTGAAATCAGGTCTTGTGCCATAATGTGTATTGCACAGATTATATTTTCCAAATCTCCCAAATCAGGGAATGGGATAAAAATAAATGCATAATATTAAAACATACCTTGAACTAAAAGTGTATTGAAGAGCAAACGGAAGCTTTAAAAAATGATATATTAAATATGGACAATTTTTGCAGTGTTAACTTTTTGTATTTTTTACTTTAATTTTTTCCATATCTGATTGTGAAAACCGGGGTGATCTGAAATCTCAACACATGCGTGCAGCCTACACTGATTATTTCAAGGTTATCTCATTATTTCAGGAACACAGAACTAAAGTCAAGGATCCAGATTCCTTTAGCATCACATATTTTCTAGCCTTTATTGTTGTTTTTCTTCTTCTGCACGCTTAACCACTTTCCCTCCTGCTATCTTCTCTCTCCTCTCTTGCCTTCCTTACATCTCTCTGCATTTCATAGCCTTTGTCCACTTTTGGATTTTCTGGACCATTTTTCTTTACTGTTTTTTTTTTTCACAATCTACTAGATTATCCTAACTCCTAAATTGCTTCATATTCATGTATGTACTCGATGTATCTGTCTGCTGTGTCTTTCTGTGTATGTCTACAGTGAGCGGGGGGGGGGTGTCTGTCTGTGTCTGCGTGTGTGTATGTGTACAGTGAGTATGTGAATTGTGTCTGTCTTTATTTCTGTGTGTATGTGTGTGCATCTGTGTAGACCCAAGGTTGATATCAGGAATCATCTTCAGTAGCTTCAAGGTAGGTTTGCTAATCAAATCCAGAGTTTGCTTATAAAGATAAGGACTAATCTAATGGTGCAGCTTAATCTGGGGACTCCCCGGTTCTGCTTTCTGAGGCCAAGTTACAGACACCACATCCATGGGACATTTCACCTGGGAGCTGGGGATCTAAATTCCAGTCTTTTAGCCTGTGTGACAAGAGCTTTAATCACTGAATCAGCTCCCCATCCCCTACCTCCCACCTTCAAATCCCCTATCATTCCAAGCCTTGAGTACTGTTAGGGTCATCCAGGATTGCTTCATGAGTGCAAGTTGCTTGCTGTTTATTTCTAGCAAGAGAATAGAATGAACACATTATCAGAATCATCTGGTATTTTTGTTGATGGCATTGATCACTGTTTTCTTTTTGGAAATAAAGTATTATAAATCTAGATGAACACCTAATCAATCAATACTACCTACTTACCTTTAATTATCAACCTATAAGGGGGATAGATCCCTAAGTTCATTTTAAAGATTAAGTGATGAAACAATCTCAATTTCTCTCTCTCTCTTAACTTGATAACAGAAAAAAAACTTATATGTACAGCAACATTGAGGCAAAATAGACCACATACTATCACACTGGAGTGTGAAATTGAATCAAAATGTGGTGTACAAAATTTGCTAGAATGTAATATATTCTTGAAACAGGGCTCCACTTACCCATTTAGGGAAAAAAGGAATGTCAGAGAAGCAGCAATACACTCTGGCCCTTAACCTTTGTAATCCTGGGACATAAGTAAACTAAATCATAAGGTATCAACTCAATTATTGCTCAGTATCACTCAAATACACTCATGGAATTGAAAATTCTAAAATGAGAAAGGAATCAGGGCAGCAATAGGTTTCAGGCAACAACCAGAATTTAGGCTGCATGTTTAAATCCTCCAGATATAAAAAGTACACATACATACTCACAGATAAAAACACACTGTAAATCTCTTCACTCCCAGCTAAGTACCTGCCCTGTGTTCTTTTTTGAAGCTAGCACGTGGCTGACCACAAAGGGCCCATTTCTTCTGCACAGGCAGAGACATATCAAGTATGCTAAGTGATCATGCATGATGTGCCCCATTTCTTGATTGCTTTTGTCAGCCACTTCCCATAGAAGAGACTATAGAAGAGGCAGGGTGTGGTGGGCAGCAATTGTACTCCCTAAATTCAAATATTAATTTCCATATAGTACAAGTATGACATTGAGTAAGTGATTATTCTCAACTCCACAGGACTATTTTTTTTAACCAACAGTCGAAATTCAGAATAGTCTACCTCAGGAAGTTGTGGTGTCATTCAGTTCATTCTCATCCATGTCATTGAATTTTAGCTAATCAAACTTGCCATGAACATATGTGTATAGATGTTGACATATAGATGAATAACCCTCTGGTACTTATTTTTCAATTAATATTGTATATTCAATAGACTTTTTCTGAACTATGCCGGGAGTCAATTCAATATGTATAACATGAGTTGCATGGGAAAATAGGTTTTGAGCTCCAAATATTCAGCTTACAAAAAGATTTTTCAACCACACCCTATCTTCTTTGTAATGTGTGTCTTTATATTGGTACCGAGTCCTTTCATAGTAGCTAACACATTTCCACATAAGTTCCTTGGTTTGTGTTTTGATGTCTTAGCATAGACTTTATAAACTCTTATAATTAGCTTAAGTCACAAACTAAAGCTTTTTAATTAAATGGTTAGTCTTGTTGCAAAACTGCCTTCATGAAAATTTATTGGGTACATATGGATTGTTCTGGGATTTCTTTGGAGAAATGTGGTAACTTCCATGATGACTACTTTGATCTTTCTTAACTGAGGAAATTGCCAATAAGGTGAAGTCCATTATTCCTCCAAGTAGGAAGACTAGATTTCTCCCAGTAGTTAGATAAATTCAGTTGTACATCAAAGTCAGTGGTAGCTTCAATGTTGTTTTTATTGTTTTCATCCAAATTTACATAATAACAGAAAATTTTAGATAATGTATGTACTGCCATTTGATAGTCATTGCATTTTTCATACTGTACCTAAAGTTTGCAATCATAGGGCCAATTTTTTTGGCTTCACCTCAAGAAGAAAGCACACCTTGCTCAGTGACAATTGACAGGACCTTCTCTACTCAAGGTCAGATAGAAAAGATCATTGCTTGCAATTGTTTTTTAAGTTTCAGGGAGCATTATTTCTCTTGTATCTTTTGCTGGGATTATCTGCATCTGATTTGTTATTCTTAATTTTCTCCAACTCTCCCTGCCTTTGATAGCCTGACATATGCAGCTCATGCAACTTTCTTCTTTCTCTTGCAATGAGTGTTCTCTAGTCACATGTTGTCACACACCAGGCTTTTCAACTCAGGAAAGGTGCTTTATTCATTCTTTGTTTATCTTCTCGTAATTTAATAGAGTATTTTATGTTCTGAACTTTAGTACTTTGTTTATCAATCTGTTATATTCCCGAAACAATTAAACTGATACACTTCGGCTCTTACTTTATAAAGCAACAAAAACATTCTTTGGATATTTATTTTGAACAAGTGACTACAAAATTCAGACATGATCATAACATAGTTCCGACGTTCCATGGACTTAGAGTCCAGGAGTGATGACAGACCTATAAATAAGCAACAAGTATCTCCAATGTGAAAATAGCCATGATCCAAAGACTATAGTACTTTAATATAAGGGATGGGTCACTATCCTTAGGGTGGACAACTGTCCTAGTTTACTTGCGATTGAGGGACACGGAATGATCAATGCTAAAACCTGTAACAGTCCCTGATATCCATGGAGAGATAATGAACATTAAAGAGGAGATAGCACTCATACACTGGTATTAATAAAAACAAATGGAAAAATTATAGTAAGTGTAGAGGTTGCTGAGGGAGAAAGATGAAGAACTCAAGTATAATTCTGTGCTTTCTTGCTTACATTGGAAGCACCCATCTGTATATGCAAAATCACTATTCCGGTTGTTTATATGCACCTAGCTTTCATTGACTTTTCAATAATTCATTTAAAATCCAACATGATACTCATGCCCAGATTTATTTTCCCCAATCTTCTTCATCTAAAGCTTAACTTTTCTGGTAAAAACCCTTTTTGCTGTCATTGTTGTATTGCTAAAACTGTATTTCTGTCTCATTCGCAAGGCAGTGGGTTGCAATTTTCTTTTCACAAAGATAGTCCCCAGCTTACACACAGAATGTTATCCAAAAATTCATTTTTAAGTTAATTATTTGGAAGTTAGGGTGCATTTTCCCATAGAAGCAGCATTATACATCATGATTAGGTTCCCAGGCCAGTCCACAAAAGCCAGTTGATCCCATATTATATCTAAAATTATGGACTTTTGCAATGGAAATTAGCTAGAAATAATACTGTTGAAATTAAAATGAAAACAATAATTGAAAAAGAAACAGCCTGAGGATTTTGTTTCCCTCTAAGGGTAGTGCTTGATGAAAAGCAAGTTTAATCATTAGGAAGACAAAGTAAAATAGATGAGGACTGGATACCATGTGTTTTTTCTTTTTTAATCTTTTAGTGTTTCATACATGAATACAGTGGATTTATGATATTTTCATACCTTAATCCTCAACCCCATCCTCCCTCTCTTCCCATTACGGTCCTTTTTCTCTCCTGCCAGGCTTCCTTCTATTTTCAAGTCTGTTTCCATATGTGGTCCACTGGGTTTCATCTGGCTTGCCTTTGATGACATATGCCTGAGTACTTGCTGGAGCATGAATCATGTATCAGTGACACCATGGTTTAAAATTGCAAATCATTTGTCTTCAGTGCAGATGACTTCCAACATTGAAAATATATTTTAAAATTAAGTCACCTAGGGTCAGCGAGATAGTTCACTAGGTAAAGGTAACTTATCAAATGTGACCACCTGAGTTCAATAGCTAGAAAAAGAGAAATGAATTCCTGAAGTCATCTTCTGACCTCTACTCATGTGACATGCCATGCATGTTCTCTTCCTCTGTCTCTGTCTCTGTCTCTCTCTGTCTCTCTTTCTTTATCTTTCTCTCTCATAAATGAAGGAATAAATATTTTTTTAAAATTATGTCACCTATAATCTGCCATTTATGTTGCGCTAGCTATATTTCTATAGTCATTGCTGTGATATGGTATTGAAGCTCTCTGTATTTACTCCCTGACTCTATTTTATGTTCTTTGAAAACATGATGACTATTTGCTATATTCTTGGATCTTCAGTATCATTTAGAGTGCCTGACATGCATTAATGCTCTACAGTTTTTTGCTCAGGAATTCATGGGGATTGGCCAGCTTTTTTGATTACCAAGAACCTTTGAAGATAGTTTGTTAAGGTGACTTAATTGTCATCTTGGATCTAATTCTCTCCTTTGTAAGCTAGGGCCCTTCATTGCATCAGCACATCAGAAGATATCTTTCATTATTGAACAAATATGTATGACAATTATTAGCAACTCATATTGGCCATAAGATGCATCATTGTCTAGTAACAAGATGATTAATGTCAATTCACCTGAGTTTTCTCTCATTATAGGTAAAATTTCATGAGAAATTTATTTGAAATCAATAGGGCTTTAGTTGCCATAAAAGTGTTTGAGTCCTTGTGTTCAGCTCCCTTTCTTGCTCTATTATCTTTTAGTTCTTTCTACTTCTCTAATTTTATGATCTAGTCTACTCATCTCATGTCTACTCACAAATATTCTTTAAATAAAATCAGCAATAATAGATAACAGTCACCTTTTCATTGTTTCTTTTGTATAGATAATAGATCTTTAATTTTTTATTATTTATTCAATTGTGCATGTGTGCGTGCGTGCGTGCGTGCGTGTGTGTGTGTGTGTGTGTGTGTGTGTGTGTGTGTGTGTGTGTAGAACCACCATGGACCGCCTCCACCTCCTTCCTTGTTTACTCTGCCCGAGGATTCACAGGCTCCGCCCTACCTGGACCAGAATCCGCCCTACCAGGACCAGAAACACAGCCCCCCCCACTTCCACCTGACGTCTATATGTGGGATCTAGGATCCAAACTCAGGCATCTATACGTGGGGTCTAGGATCCAAACTCAGGACCTTCCACCTGCAAGGCAGAGGCTTAACCCCTGAGCCACCTCTCCAGCCCCGATAATAGATCTTTAAGAAATATATTTTTACGTACTTCTTTTATACAAAACATATATATGTACATTAAAGAAAATTAATATTTATATAGTAATGCTATGTATGCATTTATTTTCACATAAAGAATTAAACCATTGCTTAATATTGGGTATTATAAGACATAGAGGAGACTCAACAGTCATTTTATAATTGTCAATGTTTAGAGTGTCACTTCATGTAAGTGTATAGTGCAAAATGGCAGAAGCTTGCTTAGAGCCTATTTCAGTTTCTCTTCATGCTGTTAATCAATATACAACTAAACAAGTTGAAGGAAAAGGGGGTTTTATTCTTTTAAT
The DNA here is from genome assembly GCA_023101885.1 of Typhlomys cinereus. Classification (NCBI taxonomy): domain Eukaryota; kingdom Metazoa; phylum Chordata; class Mammalia; order Rodentia; family Platacanthomyidae; genus Typhlomys; species Typhlomys cinereus. The sequence goes on from JALPQD010000145.1 coordinate 4,766,628, forward strand.
TTTTTATTAATCTATTTTTACAAGCATATTGAGTATTCATCCCAGCTTCCTTCTTTTTAAAGTTATATTCAGATCAGCATGTGCAGTAGCTGTGATCCACAAGTCTTTGGAATCACAGGTTGACAAGCAGTTATTCTTTTTCATTCATTTAACTTTCTAGTTGCTTGATCACATATTTATTGTGACTGACTTGCTTCTTCTTTCTATTTTAAGGTTTATTTTTGCTTGCGCGCATGTGTGCGCATGTGTGTGTGTGTGCGTGTGCATGTGTGTGCGTGCGTGTATCAGAGGGACAGAGGCCAAAGGGTGACTTCAGGAGTAATCCTCCATTGCTTCTACCTCATTTTTGCTTCACTCTAGGATTTTCCAGGCTCTGCCTTTCAGAGCTGGATGTGTTGGCCCCCACCACTTCCACCTGATGTTTTTACATGCAATTTGGGATCCAAACTCAGTTCCTTTGACTTTCCAGGCAGAGTCCTAATCCTTGAGCCATCTCTCCAGCCCCTGGCTTGATTCTTAAAGAAGAGTTTTATTACCTTTATCCAATACTTTTTGGGGGAGAACACCTCAGTTCCTGTCATGATTAGCAATTTCTAAATGTTATAACTTCTTTGTGTTCATGTTGTGTTCCAAAATAGAATTTTTAGCATATGAAATATAAACTAGAAGAAAAGAAATTTGTGCCTTTTATGTTAATCCATAAATTTAATATGGATTTTAAAAGCAGATTTTCACTTTCTTCCTCTGTAGGCATTATATCTGATAGCCACTAATGGAACTCCAGAGCTCCAGAATCCTGAGAGATTGTCAACTGTATTCCGTGACTTTTTAAATCGCTGTCTTGAGATGGATGTGGATAGGCGAGGATCTGCCAAGGAGCTTTTGCAGGTGAAAAGAAAATCTGACAATTACAGAGTATTGTTATGTTGAACTTTTCTGTGTGGATAGCTCTACTGAGGAGTGTGCACCTAGAGTTAGGATATTAATTTAATTCTGGAACGCAGGCATATATGACTATAGATATGCATCAAATGCATTATTGATAGTAAACTTGCCTTTCAGCTAAAATTTTTTGGCAGTTCAGTCTACAATTCTTCTTTGTTCTTCCTGGAATCTTAATTTGCAAGCAAAAAAAAGCAATGTGACCCTCTGGTGATGCTGTTTTTTTGTTCTAAACTGTACTTGTGCCCCTGGATGTTGTACACAGGTGCTCTTGCTGGATGTAATTTTCTACATAACCATGCAATTATTTCCAAGGCATTTGCTACTCTAATGCTTTACTGGTCAAAGCCCTTTTGCTTGTGATGCCAAATGGCAGGCACCTGCTTGCCTGGGTGAGTAACATCCAGTGGTGAGTGCCTCTGCAACCATTTGTCCTTGTTATGGTATATTGGGTGACAATTAGGACTGGTTACCTCTCAAGCACTTTACATACAAATTCATAGGGTAGGTGTCATTATTTTACAAAAGTGAAACTAGAGGCTCCTATAGTTCTTCAGTTTCAGAAAAGCTCTAATTTGAGACCTTTGATGCCTGCATTTCTACCACATATCCAAGAGAAATGTAGATAAAGTTGTACAAGTTTAGCAAAGAGCACAAGTCCAGGATTACACAAGTATGTTGACTGCTTAGGACTGTTCTTTGAGGACCAGCAGAAAGAATAATAACATCTAATAATGACTGCTTCTCCCAATAATTTGAATATATAAAATCATTAAACAAAAGTGTAGTACTTGAGTATGCAAAGTGTTAATCTAGAATTGCTCCTGCTCTAGCCTACTTTTATTCATAGAGAAATATGCTCTTGTTGCTTCTAAATTCTTTTTAGAGACAGAGTCACATCTATGAAAAATAAAATATCTCTGTCCAAGCCACAAAAGAGCTTAATGTATTTGTATGAGCTCATATGGCTATACTGTCTCTTTTCTGTTACCTGTAAGCATTTAACAGATTATCATAGGATCCTATGATATCAAATCTGGAATGATGCTCTGTTAATCTTATAATCCAATCTCAAATTGTCAGTGAAAAATTTGAACCTTTGAATGCTTCACTTCCACATCTATCTGCCTCTTTCAGCACACATATATCCCAAGGTATACCTCTTACACTTCTTATAAGGATGCTGAAAATCATCGAATCATTTATCTAAGTTCATCTCCCAATGATACTGTTCTATGACCCAATCTGAAAATTGATGTCGAGACTATATTTTGAGTGGTACTTTGTTGCACCTTTTAATTTTATACAAGTTAACAATAACCTACATATCTCCTTAAGTCTGTTTAACTTCCTTCTCTGATTATAGCCTATCACTGCCTGGTTTAGCAGTCACGAAAGAGGAATATGCAATTGTTGCTACTGGGATGGATGGGGAAAAGGCAAAAATCTTGAATATTTGTGTGTTTTTATTTATGGCCCAGGTCAATTATTGGACTACCAATTTACACCACTTCTGCTTCCAAACCCTAAACACATTATGTGATATCAACTGTCAAAGGCATGATTGCTGCTTGTGGGAAATTCATAATCTCCTCCTTAGAAACTCATGCAAACCAAGTAACTGTTCAGCAGTAATTGACACAGTTGACTAGGGAAATATCTCTATAGGCTAGGTTGATTAGAAAATGTTTGCAATAGAGAACAGTTCTGCAGGGTCTAGAAAGATAGTCCATTATACATAGCTTAAGAAAAGAAGATCCATATTTCCAATGGAAATGTCACAGTAACATCAAAAAGCATGGAAGGAAAGAAAAGAATGGCTTCAGTAAATGGTTCAAGAAAGGAAGCTTCAGTAAATCTCACAGGATATCTCACTACAAAAAATAAATTATTCTATTGGATTTAAGAGCTTTGCCAGGTGACCTCCCTCATGGTTACTTCCGTAGCCCAAGGAACTCCCTCAAACTCTAATGATTTGTGGCACACACTGGGAAACACTAGTTCAGTCAAATTCTGCTCATCTGCAATAGAAACAAAATGGATGCTCAGAAATATATAACTTACAGAAGGTCATGGAGCTCCTGATTGAAAGAACTTAGAGTTGAATGTATTCTTAACTCACATAACTAACAAAGTTAGTAAAAACACTAAAAGGCTCTTTTTTCTAGTCTTCACACAATCATTGATCACTCCAGGTAGAAAAGAGCTGGTGAATTTTGCTATTTGACACTGAGGGCAATCTGTTATTTCTCTCACCACTAACATAGAAAAAAGAAATTGAAGCAAACAATAAGCTAAAGATTGCAAAAAAAAAAAAAGGTCATTAATCTTTTTCCTCACAAATTTGCAAGCTCAGCCACCGGGGTAAAAATTGGGATTGCAGAGAGCTTCCTTAACTGTCTATTCTTTACCCTGGTGGCCAAGGCCCTCTCCTTCATTGGGATTGTAGAGAGTCGGGAAAGCTTGTAAATATCTGAGGGAAAAGATTAATGAAAGCTTTGCTTAGGAAGAATAATCTGGTATCACACAATGAGAATTAGCGACAAGATATGAGGGGTGGTGGTGCTTTCTTGTTATCCTAGTACCAGGGAGTTAGTGGCAAGAGAATCAGGAATTCAAGGCCCCCATCAGGTATATAATGAGTTCGAGAGCAACCTGAGCTAAGTGAGATTCTATCTCAAAACAAAGCAAAAAATGAAAGAATTAGCAACAGGAAAAAATAGCATTACATTGATTAGATGTGAACTAGGAAATATAAGAGGTACATGTAGGAGCCACTGCTGAAGTACTTGATAAATCCTTGCATTTTTAGTTTCATAACTTGTTGCTACCACAAATACCTGACCTTAACAACTTAGAGGGGAAGGAGTTTTGCTGTCCTCACAAAGTCCAGGTTATAGTCCCTCAATAGCAGCATAGTCATACCAGCATCAGGACCTTAAGGAAACTGGTCACATCACATCTGCAGCAAGAGTAGCGGGTAAGGAACAATGCTACATTCTTCCTTGCTTGTGTGTCTGCAAAATTCTCAGTTAGCTCTCTTCATCTTATCCAACTTCCCCAGGAATGATCACATCCACAGTGTGCTGGGTCTTCCCACATCAATCATGTAATCAAGACAATACCCTAGGACTTACCCAGAGGCTTGTATTAGCTAAATACTTGCCATCGGTGTGCCCTGAAGGCCACTTTCCAAGCATGAAGTTGACAGCTGAGACTAACTATCACCAAAAATCCTGAGGAAGAATAAGACAAAAGTAATTTTAGTATGCCAAATTTATAGTGGTATTTAGTCAAAGGACAAGGGTTCCAAGACAAGAAATTGCCAACATTTCTTGGCTTCTATTCAGTCCTTGCAAAGGACTATTACTTGCCTCATTTAATCAGTACAGTAAGTAGAGGTGAGAAATGAACTGAAAGGTTCTGATTCCAGAATTCTCGTGTCTTATATCACATAGGTTGTCCTGTGGAGGAGATTTTAGTATACATCTTTAAATGATGACCTTGAAATGATGGATGTGAAAGTCCCAAAGCAAGTGTCCAGCAGGTAGTTTGAGAGCTAGGTCAGGAGTTTAGGAAAGTGATCCTGTCACACACTATATAGATCTGTGAGCTATCTCCATAAAGTTGATGTCAGCTTTTGACCATAAACAAAGGAAATAAGCTCTGTAAGAAATCACAAAAAAAGAACTTAATGAGACCCAAGTTCCAGTACATGGGCAATACAAGAAAGTAGACAAAGGTTTTCTTTTTAATTCAATTGTGTCTCATTGGGTATTCAAAAATACACTTTAATGAAAAAAATGATACTTGAAAATGTAAATTAACTATTTAGATGGAAGAATTCTAGTAATTCTTCTTTTCCCATTCCTTTTGCAGCATCCATTTTTAAAGTTAGCCAAACCTCTTTCCAGCCTGACTCCACTGATTATTGCAGCGAAAGAAGCGATTAAGAACAGCAGCCGCTAGAACTGCAAGCCTTACCCCTCACCATCTCCCTGTTATGTAAGACTGAAATAAAACTCTGTTACAAGAAACATGAAAGAAAAGACAGTCAAGTGGGGTGGGGGTTCTTTAACTTTCAAATGAATAGAAACTTCTTATAAACCTTTTTCCTACTCCTTCAGATTATGTAATTTATTTGTAAGCCTGAATCGCAGCCCGCACTGGGCAGCAATGTTGAAGTGACCATTAGTGGTCACTTCCACCGTGAAGCGAAAGAGCCAGTAGTGAATCCCCTCATTTCGTGCATTCACTTTGAAGAACAAGATTTCTCAAAGGTGCACGCTCCCTCTTCATAGTGTTGTGTTGGTTTTTAAGTTAGAAAGTAACCCCTCTTGCATTTAAACCTCCTTCAAAAACCCCTACCTAATGTGATGTTTCTCACTTGCATTGTCATTAGATGGCCAGAAAAAAAAATGTCAAAATGTTTTTTTCTAAAAAAAAAAAAGAAAGAAAGAAAAAAGCAAAGAAAAAAAACAAACAAGAAAAAAAGAAAAAAAAATAGAACAAGTCTTGTGTGAACACGTGGAAGTCCATGCCCTAATAGAGTTTCAATTTTTATTCTTCTATAGTGGCGGCTTGGTTTATGTACCTATTTTTCTGCGTTTGTATTGGAAAAGGTTTCTTTTAAGAAATTTTCCAAAAGCAGAGAGGAATATGGATGTTCAGGAGGAGCTTCTCAAAACTATGGGAATGAAGCTCAGATTGTGAAACCCTGTCACATTTTCACAAGGATGCTTATGGTCGTTGATGTATCACGTAAACCACCTTGCTAATCTTTCTGATACCAGAAAAAGGACATACTGAAATTGTGGCACCCTTGTTGGGTGAGTCTAGATCCTAAGCCTAGGTATCCTGATTGGAGAAACCATATTTAAAAAAAGGGGACTTTTCTCTGAGAGCCAAAAGGAAAACAAGTTACATGTATAATATAGAAAATCCTGTTGGACATTAAGTATATAAACGTAAAGATAATAAACTCAATCTTCTTTCAGTTTTTGGAACACATGCACTGTAAAATAGGCAAATTATGTAGAAGTAGATCCATTAAACAGCATTCCCACTGATACAAATTGTTGATTTTTGACAATTTGTAACACTTAATATTTTTTAAGAGATCAGAACAGTGAGCATTCAACTCTGTAAGAAATGGGAGGTCAGTGAAAACTACTTTCCACTCAACATTTGGTTCTAAATATTTGTCATGGTTTCCTATGTACTGTCAATTTGTTTTCAGGATATAATACAGTCATAGTTGACTGGCCTTTTGAATTTCAAAGTCCTAAAGATCTTAAAATTCTCTCATGAAAATAATTCTGGTTTGTAATCATATATCTCAATAAATGTCTGTCCTACTGAATTCCTTTTGTGGCTTGGGGAAAATTCCAAAATTTGGTTATTATGTTACCATATACCTATTTATTTAAAAAAAACACTAGCTAATACTTCCTTAATATTCTGAGAGTAGAAAAATATCTGGAAAGTGTCTGCATTGAAAAGGATATGCTTCTCTTTTGAGTGTGTAGTCAGTTTAAAAAATTCTGAAAAGTTGTTTCTCTGAGCCTTTGAAAGGTAACAAACTATGTTCTAAAAGGTTTCTTCACTTGTAGATAGAGAGAATCTGAATATAACGTATCTACAGTCAGCAAGAGGGAGAAAAAGATCAATGACGATAGGCCTCCCTCCTGTGTAAAGTACATCCATTTACCATCCATCCATCTATCCATCCATCCATTCATTCATGCATTCCTTAAAATGAAAGCACTTTCTTTAGAGTTTCTGCTAACCATATAGTGCATATGTGTATGTTTAGAAGATGACACCACTGATGGATTTCCTATTTTCCTACAGTGTAAAATTATGGAGGGTTTTTCAATTCTCTAAAAATATCCATAGTGGGATATAAAAGCAAATGTGAAAAAAATTAATGGTAATATTAATTTCAAGCTTACTATACTTTGCAAAGAGGTGTCTGGGCCTAAAATTTTAAATGTTACACTGCTCTCTAATGACAGAGAATGGCCTTAATTTTGATTTTATTTTTCGATTAAGGGTTTTTTTTTCATTCACAGTGCCAGAGAATTCAATGAAATACATGGGATGTGAACAAAATTCGTAAATTTATGGCTATGCCCTGCCAGTAGAGACAACCCAATCCCTGGTTTGGGATGCAGTAGTCATCAATTAACATCCCTTGAAAACCCTGGTTGGGAGGCACTAGTCATCAGTTAGCATCCCTTGCAAGTTGTGAAGGCCTTTTGTCATTTTGAAGATCCTGGAGCAATGATCCTTCAGATCACTGTAGGCAGAGAAATGGCTGCTCTTTATGCTTCGGGTTCAGCACATTACCAGTGAGGAGCCAGGTACTTGTCTACCAACATTTTATACCAAGACCATGATAATCTATCCCAGTAGATGCTAGTCTTACAAAGTTGTATCTATGTATGTGTGCAAATGAGAACAACTTTTAAAACCCCTTCCCTATGTTGGTGAGTTATATATATTTCTAATAAGTATTAGAGAGAAGCTGTTTCTCGTGCCAAAATAATACTGAAGGATTCACATTTGGTATACTTGAACAACTTGGATTCCAGATGGTTAACAGTTTATTCCTTTCCCTTGAATTTTTATTTATTTATTTATTTTTTTGCTCATCTGAGCACAGGTGAGTCTATCCAGATCTTTAATGTTGCTAGTGTGCCTGAGATAGCTGATGGCACATTGTTGAATGTTGATTCCAAAATGTCCTGAAGTAGGAATAGGGCAGTGGGAAAGTCAGGGAAGGGTAAGAAGCACAGTAGAGGATATTTATTTAAGAAAGAATAGAACATTAATATTGTAGCAAGGATCCGGCGCGTTGTCATAATCCCACGAGGATTTTGGGATGACATAGTCCCCTCAAATCAGTCACCATGTTGGGTAATGACTTCGTTCTTCCAGATCTTGTCTATGTGTCATTGTAAATATGTGTGTGTGTCTATGCTCCGTTTTGGCTACTGGATGGCCAAGTCACATGAAAGATTTAACTCAAGTATTTATTCTTTAATTGTGTTATTGAGATTTCTTTCAGGCTTGTGAATTGCACCCTAATGTTTGAGTTTAACCACTTAATCCTAACATCTCCCTCACCCCTGTGAAGCACATTCCATTGCTAAAAGAAAAAGAAATATAAAATTGCTTCTCATTGTCTGTATAACTGTTTTGATAGTTTAAGATGTTTGTTAAGGAAATTTCTCAGCTCAAAGATTGTGTAAATATATTCCTTTGCTCAGTGGGTTGTTTATTTCTAATGAGGCTGCCAGTTCTCAGAGAAATTCTATAAAATCACTTTAAGTAACATAAACAGGGATTACAACTATGTAAAAATAAGTGTGCATCTGGACAGAGACTGGGAACACAGATAATTGAAATCAGTTGTGTTTGGGTGGTGGGATTATGCGAACAAAATTTCTTTCTGAAATTTTCTTTGATGTCATTAACATGTTACTTTACAATGAGTAAACAACAGAAAGGAAATTATAGAAACATAGAAAAGATGCCAGAAGCAGATGCCTTCTGGCCAGAGCCCAGAGCATGCAGGGCACCAATATTTGCTAGTTACAATTATTCCCTAGGCTTTTACTTGCCTGAGTGCTGAGGTTGGCACACACTCAGGTATGGCACATGCTTTCTTAGGAGACTACTGTCTAAATTGAAGCTAAGGCTAGAACTCCAAATGCATTCTTCTGCTATAAAATCGGTGCCCTCGGCTTTGGTATGGCATCCAGATGTCTATTTTGGTTGCTTTAGATTGAAGGGGAGTCCAATTGATTCAACTCCTTGATAACATTTGTTTCAGGTACCACTTTTCTGAATTGTTTTAACAGATTTTCAGGTTAAATTTTGGAAGAAAATGATAAAATATCCAGATCCCACCATTACCTTGTATAAAAAAAAGACCTTCTATCATTCAGATAGGATTCTTCTCTTAGTGACAGATAGACAAATCCCACTAATTTCAACAGAAATTATGATTTCCAATTAAAACTATATCTAAAATTATTTTTTCAATGTCTGGGATTATCTTTGTTGATATTCAGATCCAGTCCTATTAGTTTTGGCATGAGATGATCTTCTTGTGCTTTATACTTAATAATTATAGGTTGTAGACAGTTATTGTGGTTTTCAAGAGAAGGGAGACCAACCACCAAAAGAGAAGAATTTCCTTCTAACTCACCAAAGAAATTTTAGGTGAGGACTTTAATAATGGGTTAATGGCCTCATGTTCGTTGCTCAGTATCATCAAAAGCAGACCCTATGCCTAGAAAATTCAAAGACTTTTCACTAACCATTCTCAATACTTATGGAAGTCTTAACGCTGCCATCTCGGTTGAATCTTGTGGTCCTTTTTTTGAGCTATTTGCAGTGAATATTCACTGAAATGAAAGTATAACCAGTGGTATAAGCATCTCTGAACAAGACTGAAGTTCAACATTTTTAAGCTGACAGTCTAATGGACCTGGGATTTTGAATGACATAAACACACATTTCTGAACATATAGTTGCATGTGGAGTAAGAAGGAAACAAATAGGGCCTTGGAAATAATGGAAATATTTTTCCTATGAAAGAGTTTTTCATAAAAGTTTTATTTCCACTATGATCTGTCCTTTGTTTAACTTTCATTGCGTCACTCCATTTCTGATCCACACTCCTTTAGTGCTCAACTATATCTAACCCAACTGCTCATGAATGGGAATGTCTGTTTATTATTAAACAGTATTGAACTGAATCTGCAAATATGGGAATAGAGAAACCACCTCAAGCACAGCTCTGAGGTTAAGTCTATATACAATTTGTAGCATTTACCACCATTTAATTCACTTGAACTTGCAAGATAAGCTTATGAAATCTCATTAGTCTCCTTTAGAAGCTGCCATTAAATAAACATTGCTCCCATAATGCTGGCAGTAAGTTAGACACCATCCTCACCTTATTTGGTACCTAAGAAGAAATCAATAATACCAGAGAAGGTATTAGATGCAGAGTCAGATATAGTGGAAGTAATCCTACCCTAAGAAGACCTGGATTCTAAAATAAGCATTATGCTTAACTTTCTGTGTGATCCTGGACAAATGACTTACCTTTCCATGGCTATTCTTCATCTAAAATGTAAGGATAATGAACTGCTTTCCAAGGTCTTTCCAAAATCTCTGACATTAGGTGGTATGATAGGCTGTCTTACAAATTCAGCCTACTAAAGTGATGGTAAATATCACTTGCTTAAGCTTGGGTCTCTTATATTACAGTTAAGTAGAACTATGTAAGATGGAAAATCTTAATTGAACAAAATTAATAACAAATAAATCAACTAAGAAATGTTGATCAAACTTGTGACACCCTTCCAACTCTTTTTTTTCTACTGATTGTTCCCAGTTTTCATTTTCTATACACTCATATATAAAGTCTGGTGTTCATGAAGCTGTGGCCAGCATTTGCTACTAGAACAGAAATACATTGTCACATTTGCTAGAATAGAATTGTACTTGGGCCTCTCCTTTTTGATGATGCAGTGTTGGGCCTCAGAGAGTTCAAGCATCAATGGCACAAGTGGCAGAACACATACATTTTAATAGCTAAGATCACAAAGCGTGGACCTAAGCACTTAAATGTTTCAGAGAGAAATGAAAAGAATTGCATCCTTTTAGCATGAAGTAAAGTTGACTCATTGACTGCTGTGAATCAGAGATAACACTTCTCATTACAACTTCCACAGTCTGCTGTTTAAAAGAAGGCAAACTTTACATTCATTTGGCTGAAGGTCCCAGCCGCCTGCCTATAGCAGAGTGCCAACCAGCCCTGAGTGTGAAATTCAAGTTCAATGTGTTTTCTTGTGTGTGGTGTGCTTTATGGACCCACATATACTGTATACATTAGTGATGGTAACATCATCTTTTCACCATTAATGGGTTGAGTTTTAAATATCAATACATCAGCCAGTAGAGCCAGATTACATAGGTACTGATGTCTACTGGGGTTGTACTCACAATATCCACATTAAATAAGTTGAGGAGGATCTACATTTTCACTGTTTATCAGAGTTGTATCTCATTTGGCTGTGTGTTACTTTTGTCAGAATGTGTTATCTGTATACCCATGTGTAGTGGAATTCTTCTGTAACTTTGGATTAAAGGTATTTATGATCTTACGTTTGTTTGATTTTAAAGTAAGTTATTTCTTTTGTGGGCTTGCTGATGGTATAATTCCATCCTTTTTATCTCGGAAGCCAAACTTTTTAAGGACTTTTTCTTATATTGTTATTTTAAATTGTGGTTGAAGCAATAGGATTGTGCATGACTGTGTCTTGAGTGTAAAAATATTGCAGTTTGAAACTTGGACCTAAAGTATTGCAAATAAAAATGACAAACATCAAGGACCTGTTGCTTCTCTCTTCTATCACCCTAACACCAGCTCTGTTTTCAATGCTTGCTTTACTTACTTCAGGTTTTTGAAGTGTAGCGTCATTGTACATATATGGTTAATGAACTATCCCCAGCCTTGCAAACAATATAGAAGATGTCCTACAGATTCACTATTCCACTAAGTAATTCAGATTCTGTCAGGCCTTTACATGGAATGGCTCATATAAGTGAATGTGTGCATTCTATATAGAGCAAAAACCTGGTAGATCCCAAAGACTAATAATGATAATCGCCAAAAGAATTTATGCATAACAAATTATTTGACTTTGATCATCTTATTGCTTGGCAATTTTTGTACACTGTTGTAATAGTTACTCTTAACTATTGCTGTGAGAGAACACCCAAAGTCAATCAACTTAAGTGAGAAAGAGAGGTTTATTCAGCTTATGGTTCCAGAGGGAAGGTATAGTCTCTCAAAGCAGAGGCAGCATGGCTGGCTGGCCAAAGCTGGAGGAGGCTAAGTCACCGCAGACATCTTGGAAGCTGAGAGCTGCAGACTTCTTGCTGCAAAGGCAGACTTCTCCCAGAGGTAGGGTGGGACTAATCCACCTCAAGGCCCACCCCTTGTGACTGCCTTCCTCCAGCAAGGTTCACCTCTCAAGGTGCCAGCAACTTGCCAAACACATGAGACTGTAGGGGACACATTTCAAACCATGACAACTGTAATACCATCTTCTTAATTTTTTGTTTTATCTTTGATCTGATACCAAGTTCTACAGAACACAGAGTAGATTCAAAACTCCATTGCTAAGAATCATCCATTCATTCACTTCTTCAATAATATTTATTGAGCACTTGTTGCTGTGTGTCAGGTACCGTCACCATTTTTTTTTCTAAAGATGGTATCTCAAAAAGGAAAATCACTTCTAAAGCATGGCTTGGTGACTTTCAGATTGCTTGCATGTTGCTGATGAATTCAGGACAAACAGACTTACAAGAACTAGGGGTTTTATTCTGGTTACAATTATTCATTTACATTCTTAGTCCAACTTGGCAGGAGAGCTCATATCAACACCAGGGGTCAAGGGAACTGGCCACACTATATCCACAGGACTACTGAGACAACATGTCTGCCCAAATATGCCAAAGAATGCCAGCTTATTAAACCAGCTAAAGAAGTATGGTGAAAAGGGTCATGTTAATGGAATTCACTGATCTTATCATCTCAGTTCAGGAGCTGAACATATTAGAGTTCTGGTGGTGAAGAATGCCAAACTTTAGTAAGTTAGCTTCCATCATATGATCCACCTGTCCAGGGGATAGTTCCACCACCATGGACTGAGTCTTCCCCATCAATGAGACAACTTCTTGCAGGTAGGCTTCTCAAGGGCTTAACTCAACTACCAATTCTTTACAAATGTGCTCAGAGCTCAAGTTGACACCTGTATTTAACTATCACAGTGACTTACACCTGCAATCCTGGTACTTGGGAGGCTAACGCAGGAGGGTCTCCGTGAATCTGAAGTTGTCCAGGGCAGCAAAATAGTGAGTTCCATACTATCCTAGGCTATACATTGACTTCCATCTCAAGAAAAAATGGAAAAATATCTCTGAATGTGACTAAATGACAGTAAAGCTCATTAATGTAAGTGAATGCACATTGATGGCCATCTGACTTCCTACAAATGGTAACTGGTTGCTTTCTAATGCACTGCATTTACATTTGGGCCTTATTCTTTTCCATTATATCTTTTCATGTGGAAACTCAAAGACATTTTTTCTAGATGTGCACAGACAAGTGAATTTTATCCAAGTTCTCTCCTTTTGTACTTTTAGCCTCAGATCCTGTACTCTTAAAGTATATTTTCTATATAGCTTTCAATGAAGTAGAAATACTTTTTATGTGCTAACAAATACCAACAGTTTTCATTGAGAATAAAATTTAAATGGCACAAGCTGGAGAGATGGCTCAGGGATTAAGACTCTTGTTTCTCAAGTAGAAGGTCCTGAGTTCAGAACCCAGGTTCCAAATTAAAAAAACACCATGGGGAAAAACAGTGGCAGCCTGTACTTCTGGCCCTGGTAGGTGGAGCCTGGGAAATCCCAGAGCAAAACAAGAAGGAGGTAGAAGCAAACCAGAATGACTCCCAAAGTCACCCTTGGTCCCCCACAGGGACACACAGTGCCTTCTCTCTCGTTCTCTCTCTCTCTCTCTCTCTCTCTCTCTCTCTCTTGTTCTCTCTCTCTCTCACACACACACACACACACAAATAAATTTCAAAAATTAAAAAATGGTGCTATCATTTACCATAATAACTTGGAAGAATAGCTTCTAAACAATAAAAAGCTGGTTCATCCACTAAGTAGCACTTAACAGTGCTAGTTTGATCTCTGGAACTCCACTCGTGTCCAGGTCTCTCACTTCCTACAGATGTGAAAAGGACTAATACCACACAGGCTCCATAAATTGTAGTTTGTCTTCATATCCTGCCTTCATATTCATATGCTTGTCTTCAGTTCATATTCTGGCGGCATCAGCCCCCAGAACCTTGGTTGGCATCTATTGACCTTCCATACAGCTGTGACCACTGCCATCTGTTATCCCTAGTACGCATAGAATTCTGGGTAGAATACTCAGGTAAGACCTTCACTTGGAGTGCTATAGCAGATTGCTTTACCATACTTGGAAGTAGAAACATTTCCATGGTATCAAATCATTTTGCTATATCTTTGGGCCACTTTAGTAGTTTTATTTCAATTACCCATGGTCATTGAAACAGAAAGCATCTATAGTTTTTTTTCTCTCCATTCCTGGGGTTTGTAAGAATCCCCTCACATATTCCAGCCCCTTTTTGGCGCACCATCTACCATGGAATGTAACCTATATCTTTTGTTGTGGCCCTTGCTTTATATACTCCCTCTGTTCTTACAGGGACCCAACCTTGGAACTGACAATTTGCCATCATTATACATGTACTTTAACATTTGCTTAGATTATTCTGGCCCTATTTTCTAGAGACATACATTGCTACAAATAAGCAAGACTCTAATACAATTAAAAAGAATGCTCAAAAGATAATTGGGATCTCTCTTAGTTCTTATAATTACATGGAAGTCTATAAAATCTCAACAAATTTTTTAGTGAAAAAAAACAGGATGGTACCTCCCTCATACCATTTCAGAGATCGTGATAAGATAAGGCAGAATATTTTGCCATACCCCAATTCTGTTACCAATTCTCAATCAAGAAGTTCCTCATTAGCTCCACCTGTCACCATCCCTAACCACCTTAAAGAGTAGCACTTCCCATTTTCTCTTTATGTACTTCTCAGGTCTCATCAGGAAGGCAAAGCATTCTAATATAAATTCTACTCTATGAGCATGGATTGACAGGCTCCATAGGTCTACATTGCTTCCCCAGAATAAAAGAATTAATGAGAAACAGTTCCATATTTGATAATATGGAAAGCTAAGTTGCTTTATTTGACAAGATAGGGTACGAATGCCATGTTCTTAGAAGGCTATACTAGAGAACATGATCATTGACAATGTGTCCTGAAACTCCATAGTAGACACAAACAATTATCTCCACATTTTCTGCATTTCTTCTCTACATACTCTTGGATATATATTAACAGTAGAGTTAAAGATCTATTTCAAAATTTAAGCAGATGTAACTTAGAGAATTTTGACACTTTAAGTAATTTAGAAAAGATATAGTTATACCTCTAGCGTTCAAGTGGAGAGCAGAGATTATCAAACTATTTTTTTATGATCTTAATCCTTTTAGGGCCATTCCTGTCTTCAGCAACAATTTTTGTTTCATAATTTTAAATAATAAGAGTCTTTCTAGTTCCTTAGATGACCTGTGAGTATGGTCCTATTGCTTTCCCAGAAATTTTCTGGAAATCTTACAAGCAAAACTATAAATTTTATTTCCAGTAAATCACCTTAACATCCCTGATCTGCCCAGGAGACTGTTCTACCTACTATGGGCTGGATCTTCGCATATCAATTACACCATTAAGGCAATCTTCTTTAGGCTTGCCAGACATCTGCTTTTGATAATAATTTTTCATAGGTGCACCCAGAGGCACACCTCTCCTGTCAAGTTGACACTTTAAACTCTCATATGTATGACACAGAACATCTGTAGATATTCATGATCCATGATGGAACACTCTTCCTTTGGAAATCCACATTCTCATTTTTTACATGTTTTTAAGTCTTTGCTCAAGTTTTTGTTTTTCAATGAAGCCTATCTTGATCAGCCTATTTAGAGGAGAATTCCTCCACTCCCTCAATTAGAACATTTCATGTGATTTCCATAATGCTTTCCCTCCTAGCATTTGTCAATTTGTATCAGATTCTATCATACAAATATTTATTGTGTTTATGGCTTCACTCTTCTCATATCTTTGTAAGCTTCATCAGATAAGCATTCCCAATTGTTATTCAATATACCTTGGTTGACCAAGTGAATTTCTACTTCCTTTTTCAAAACCGTCTTCTTAGATCTGCAAGCACTCTCTCCATCATTGTCCTTTCTTCCTGCTCGAAAGTCCTTTATTTCATTTTCAGTATTTGCTTTTGTGTTTGTATATGAGAGTCCTCTGGAATATGTCCATAATCCATTCTATTCCTATTTACATCTCTATTTCAGACTTACATCGTGGCTCACAAATAAATAAATGTCACCAGTTCATATTTTTCAATTAAATTGACAAATTTGTTGCAAATGTATCCATCTACTCAAAAATCTCTATTAATGTGCTACAAAGACATTCAACACTCAAACTGTCCAAATCTGAAAATATTATCTGATATTCATCATATCGGACAAATTAGAAATCTAGCCATCCTTGATATTCCCTTACTGTTTTCCACAGTTGTAAAGTTCTCTTCATTATTCTCATTAAATATCTCCTAGACTCTTCCTCTTTTTCCCCATACTATTGAAGAATGTTACAATAATGCAAAAATAATTAATGAAGGCCTGGCAGAACTGGTCCCTCCCTTTCCACGCTAAATCTCTTTTATAATGCAAACTGTTGTTAGAGTGCTGTAGGTTTTTAGAAATCTGACTTGTATTCCCTCTGTGGAGTCACTGGCATCATCATGATAGACCTCTGTGTCTCAAATGCATTCCTTAATGTGCATTATACTGTCAAAACAGTTACACTCTGGCTGTCTACTCCTACCATGTTAATTTTAATGTAGTGAAGTTAAGTGCTACTTAATGTTAAATTGGCAATACCACCTGAACTTGCTCACAGAGTCAGTACAAACTCTATTAAGATCCTAGTCTGATACTCTGTAGAAATTCACAAATTGATCCTAAAATTGATAAGGAAATGGAGGAAATTAAGGATAACCAAAAGAATCCTGGAAAAGCCAATCCAATTTGGAAGTTCTCACATTTCCCAATTTTAAAACTTGCTCCAGGGTTGGAGAGATAGCTCAGAGAGTTTGGATCCCAGGTCCCACTTTAAAAAAAAAAAGAAAAAGAAATGGTGGTGACCTGCACCAGCTCTGGTGGGTAGGCTCTGGGAAATCCTAGAGTCAAGCAAAAAAGGAGGTAGAAGCAATCCACGATGACTCCCAAAGTCATCCTTGGTCTTCCACAGAGACACAAAGTGCATGACATCAACATCAGAAATCCAAACTCCAAAACTCACAGAAGAACATGTAAGTATAAGTCTTTGTGACACTGGTTTAAACAATTATTTCTTAGATGTTATATCAAAACCATAAATAACAAAAGAAAAAATCATAAATTAGACATTTATGCTTTATAGCACACCACCAAGAAGCAAAAGATAACACACAAAGTAAGTAGAAGAAATACTTTGAAAATCATGTATCTATTGAATGACTTAGATCTAGTCCATGCAAATAAGACCGTAACTCATTAATGAAAAAGATAAACAACCCAATTAAAAAATGGGCAAAAGATCTGAAATTGTTTTCAAAGAAGATGTGTAAATCTCCCATGAGCACATGAAAGCTTAGAATCCTTAGTTTAAGGGAAATGCAAAATAAAAACTAAAGAGATTTTTTTAGCCCTGTTATGTAACTGTAATAGTGTCACGGAGCAACATGTCCTCATGTCTCTCCCTTTTGTGCCCTTGTAACCACCAATCTACTTGCTTTCTATTTATTTGGCTTTTCTTTAGCTTCTGCACTCTAGTGAGATCATTTGGTGTATTTTTTCTGTTCAAATTATTTCACAGAGCATAGTTAGAAAATCTAGTGATTCAGTATGCAATGTGGCAACTCTAGTCAAGAATATTGTTTTTCATATTGGAAATTTTCTAAGAGAGTAGATTTCATGTGTGAACACCATAAAAATGAGTGACTCTAAGAAAGAATAGGCATATTTTTCTTGATTTCAATAGAGGGATGTAGTTTCAATGCTAATGCCTAGTATGCACCAAGCCATGGATTCAGGCTCCAGCACTGAAAATAACAACATCAACGGCAATAATTTAGGTGACTGTAGCAATCATTTCATCATGTGTATGTACATCATCTCATCAGGTTTTGCAGCATCATGTATAAAATATATATAACATATTTAAAAACAACATGCCTCTTCACACCCACTAGAATAGAAAATGCAAAAGACAGAGACTATAAAATTCTTCCAATTTTGTGGAGGAGTTTGAACCCTCATATACTGTGGATGCGAATGTGAAATGGTCCAGTTGTTTTGGAAAACAGTATTCTTGCTACTACAATGGTTAAACACAGTTTCTACCTGATCCAGCAGCTCCACTCCTAGATATACAGGCAAGGGAATGACAATAGTCACACAAGAACATATACATAAATGTTCAAAATAGAATTATTCATAGTAAAATAGCTAAAATTGGGAACAAACTTGTGAATGAATAAACAAAATGTGGTGTCTTCAAACAATAAGCTATTTCCTAACTATGGAGTCATGCCGCTATAGGACAAGCCTTGAAAACATTCCGCTCAATTAAAGAAAACCCAAGGCCATCTATCAAATGGACTTATTTTTAAAAATTGTTGAGAAAGTCAAATCAATGGATAAAGAAGTACATTAAAATTTTCATAGGGTGGAAAAAGAATGTTGATAATAAGGGAAGAGTCACTGCTAAAAATATTGTGTGTCTTCTTAGTGATGATGAAAATATTCTAAAAATGAATCATGGCATTGTTTCCATGCATGACTCAATGAATACTGAAAAAGACTAAATCGTATACTTAAAATTGATGAATTATATGGCAATATGTATCCCTGAAACCACTACAATAAAAATGAGAAACACAGCTATTACAGAAACATGAGCAACTCAGAAAATCAAGAAGAAAAAATAATTCCATATATTATCCATGCTCCAACAAATGCTTAGAAGCACATTCTCATATGGGGAACCCTTATAAAGTTTAGTAAGTCACACACAAACAAAAATATATAAAAGTAAGAGAAAGTGGAAAGAAGAAGGTTTTCAATGGGACATAAAGGAGGCATGGTATTTAGTAATTGGGGTGAAAATAATTTAACCTCATTTTATACAAGTATGAACCCATCAGAAAATTAAAAATTCCTTATTCTGAAATAAAGGATGATTAGTAGTTTAAACTGTGTTTTGTTCTCCAACATCATTCTCATCTTCTCATTACTCCTGATTTGGTGCTAGAGGTTCCAAAAGTAAAAGTTTTCCTGAATACATTCTTCATTTCTTGCACATATTATTCTCAATACCTATAATTATTAGTACTTCTCTTTCTCTTGTGGTAGTTGAATTCATCCATTTGGTTTCAGCTTCTGCCTGATATCTGGGGCTAGGTGAAGCATCTTAGTATCTTATAGTCCCTACAATTATGTATACCAAAATAATTCAGCTTATGTACATTTTAAAAATGAAAAATTAGGGCTGGAGAGATGGCTCAGGGGTTAAACTTCTGTCTTGCAAGCAGAAGGTCTTGACTTCAGATCCCAGGTCCCACATGAAAACACCAGATGGAAATGGTAGTGGCCTCCACTTCCAGCTCTGGTGGGAAGAGCCTGGAAAATCCCAGAGCAAAGCAAAAAGGAAGTAGAAGCAATCCAGTTTGATTCCCAAAGTCACTCTTGGTCTTCCACAGAACACACAGTGCCTTTTGATGCACACACACACACATGCACACACACACACACACACACACACACACACACACACACACACAATTAATTATAAAGTAGAAAAGTGGGATAAAAAATAGATGAACTGAAAAGTGAAAATGTAGAGCTTCAAACATCTTTCAGGCAAATTTCATTAATTCATCATTTTTGATGGCTGAATAGTATTCCATTGCATAAATGTACCACATTTTCCTTATCCAGTCATCAACTCTTGGGTATTTGGGTTGAAATAGGTGGATCCTAGTACCAAACCCACTTAGTTACACACTCAAATATAAATCACTGTAATACCTGTAGTAATTGCAAAGATTATAAACAGGAGGGAAGGGGAAGGAGGACACCGCCAGAAAGAAGGAGAGAGGGGATCATGCTATAGCCGAGAATACTGTCCACTATCAAGTACTGCAAGTAAGTAATGAGACATCTGGTTAAGCACACAGTTTCCTTCCTGTTCACTTGCAACTGATGGGGTTTGATCTCAACAGAAAGGGAGGGCATAGAGTCTGATAGATAGAAGGTAACCATCCTGCAAATGGGATACCAACCCCCATTCCATCTTATTCCATCTACCTTTGAATCTACTCTTATGATAAGACTCTATTTTAACAGCTTTTTATCTCTGGCTGTGAGGTGACATCAGGATGGAGCCAAGGGCGGTGGAGGAACAGCAAAACGAAGAAAAAGAAGGAGGAGGAGGAGGAGGAGGAGGAGGAGGAGGAGGAGGAGGAGGAGGAGAACAAGAAGAACAAGAACAAGAACAAGAACAAGAACAAGAATTCAAAACATCAGAGACCCTACATTAATCACCAGGAACCAGGCCAGCCTAATCTCTCCCCATCCCAAAGCTCAGGGAAATATGCGGAAGAGGGGGCGGTAAGATTGTAAGAGCCTAAAGATGGGGAGGAGCAAGGATATGCAAGATACTCCACACATGTTAGGGTGGAAGTAATCATAATAGGTCTTTGCATGACCTGCACAATGACCAACATGTCATTGACCCAACAAAGTCTAGCATGGACCACAGGCTCTAAGATCCTTAGAGGCAAGGGATCAACAGCCACAATAGTGTTCCTATATTAAAAAGGAACACAAAAAAGAGCTCTAGGCAATGCTTCTGAGCCCTCACACTTCATCAGAGAGGAGGACCCAGAGGAAAGTTTGACATGCACACTAAAGGATTCCCCAGGGATGGGGGGAGGGGCATTGGGAGAAAGGGAGGGAGGGGGAAAGGAGGGGGAAAATGGGGGAGGGAGCAAGGGGATCCAGGGAGGGGCGGAGGGAGGGAGGGGAATGGGGAATCTATCAAGTTTGTATGAGTGGAAAAAATAAATTTTAAAAAATCTGAAAAAATATATCTTTCAGGCAATATCAAAAGGTGTAGTATTCATGCTACTGAAGCTCAAAGGGAACAAGTAACGTGGTCCTATATCATATCTATTTCCTCAAAAGTGAAACATACCCTTTTAAAAGGAGGCTCCTAAAACTCAGGAAGCTAAGGAGACTTCAAAGGCTCAAGAAATTCATGAAACCTTCAAAATTCATAAAGTCCCAAAAGTTAGAAGATTCAGAAGACCCCTCATCAAAATTATATTATGAAAGCAGCAACTAATAGAGGGGAGAGGAGCATTCCAGGGATGCAACTTTCGTGATTCATCATCCCTGCGGGGGTGGATTTTTTGGTGATGCAGCTGATTTTTAGTCACCCAGCCTCAGGTAAGTAACTCTAGTGCACTCATTAGCTTAGCAAGCTAAATTTCTATATGCCTTTGGTTTGTCAGTGGCAGAAGCTATATTTTAAAAAAATATTGCAAATATCCTAGGATTGCACCTAAGATATTATAATTCAAAAACTCAAGAAAACCTTGAATCCCAAAATGAAGAAAATAAGTGGGTGAAAGTGCTTCCTGTGCATTAAAGTAACTAATGAAACAAACAATATGCTAATTCCATGGCTTAACTGTTTTGAGGTCTTCCACAATAAACATTGATAAAAAGGTGTATCTAGAACAAACTAAATTTTTTTAGGGTATGTCTATCCAGAAGTAGTATAAGTGGATATAAATAAGGAGAAAACAAGGTATGAATTGAATGAAAATTCAGTGCCTTATATTTAAACTCCCTAAAATCCAAAATATCACTATTAGAAAATGAAATAGTTACCAGTTCATCCATGGCTTTCCACAATACATTAAATTTTTTTAAAGTCAGTCTGTGCCCTGGTAAAATAGCTTAGTTGGTAAAGCTCTTGCCTTGCTAGCATAAGACCCCAAATTCTACCACCAGAACCCATGTTAAAAAAAAAAACAAAAACAAACAAACAAAAAATAGGCACAGTGGCATGTGTTTGTAATTCTAGTGCTGGGGAGGGAGAATCAGGTGTTTTTCTGGAGCTTGATGGCCAGCAAGCCTAGACTAATGGGTAAGTAACAGCCCAGTAAGAGACTTTCTCTCAAAGAGAAATTGATGGCACCTGAGGAACAACCCAGTTTGTCCTTTAGTTTCAATGTACACATCAGGCATATGCGGTTGTTCACACATGAACACACTCACAGTCTCCTATAAATTAACTTTAAAATATAGTTTAAAGGTGTGATTGGAGGGGTGTAGAGATGACTCAGGGGTTAAGACTCTGCCTCACAAGCAGAAGTTTCTGAGTTCAGATCCCAGATTTCCCCAGAAAAGGCAGAGGGGCCTGCACTTCAGACCCTGGGGGGCAAAGCCTGGGAAATCCCAGAGGGAAGCAAAAAAGAGATAGAAGCAATCCAGGATGATCCTCAACGTCATCCCTGGTCCTCCAAAGGGACACACAGCACCCTTTGATACACACACACATAGATAGATAGATAGACAGATAGATAGATAGATAGATAGATAGATAGATAGATAGATAGATAGATAGATGATAGATAGATAGATAGATAGATAGATAGATAGATAGATAGATAGATAGATAGATAGATAAACTAATAAATAGTGTGGCTGGAGGTACTCTCTGTACAAAGCCACAAGATTGGGGAAGATATGGGATAACAGAAACTGCCTTGAGCTGCTGGTGCCCAAAGACACAAGCAAGTCAGCAAAATTCCCAGTACCAGATGTATGATACTTCTATACAAGGTGTTGGCTACAGAGGTTCCCAAAGGCTTCAGAAACAATATGGGACATTGATACTGTTCCATGTTGCCTACCAGAATGTGAGAATAAGACAATATTGCTGAAGACACCACACTTGTTGATAACAGGATATGGAAAAAACTGGAAGTTTCTATGAAGGCTGGGATTGAGGTAGGGGGTTGAGAAAGGCTATCCATAGTTTTACCCAGCTGTGAATTCTGATAGCTACCACAGTCACTCTTGTAACGTTTTCTCATTAGAAAAAAAATGGCATGATTGTTATGGGGTAACCAATTTCTTTTTTTTATTGGATTTAAAGCTTGCTCTTCAAGAGAAGATTATGTCTTGAAGACATAGGACCTAGAGGGGAACTAATATTATTGTTTTATTATATGGACATAATATTAAACTGCATTCTAAATACTTATATTTATACACATAGATTAATGTAGTTCTCAGCATTCAACATCTTCTTTTTCTAATGAAAAGCATTTAAACACAAAGAATCACAACCCAACCAAGAGCACAGAATAAGTGACTATGGATTGCATGGCCCTAAACAGGACATCTAAATCACACCCCCCAATCCAAGGGTCAGGAAACATCCCAAAAGAGCAGATGGTTAAGAATATATGAACCTGGAGCTGGAGAGGTGGCTCAGGGGTTAAGCCTCTGCCCTGCAGGCAGGAAGGTCCTGAGATCAGATCCTAGACCCCAGGTATAGACCGGACCGAAGCGGGAGCGGCCTGCGTTTCTGGTCCTGGTAGGGCGGAGCCTGTGAATCCTGGGGCAGAGTAAACAAGGAGGAGGTGGAAGCAGTCCATGGTGGTTCCTGAATTCGTCCGTGGTTCTACACACACGCACATACATACACACACACATACATACATACATACACACACATACATGAGCATACACACATACACTCACAAATTGAATAAATAATAAAAAATAAAAAATTAAAGAATATATATGAACCCAAGCATAGGAAGGGGTGCTGCCAGACATGGTCATGGCAGGTGTCCATATCTAAGGACTCAATGCAGTGATATCACATTCCATAACACCTACACAAGATTGACCTTATTGACATTTCACTATGGAAAGGTCAAGATTTCAAAAGGCACCACATCTCCCTGAGAGACTAGAGAATGGTTAATGCAATCTGTGAGAATGAAGCTATTTTTCTCAGTGGTACACCCACCGATACATCATCCATGTTCCAGTAAGTGCCCAGGCACATTCCATGAAAGGCTAGCCAGATGTAACTCAATATCTCCCACCCCCAAAGACATGAAAAATGGAAGGAAATTGGTTGGGAAAGTTTTCAATGGGAGGAGAGAGGATGGAATTTAGTAGTGTGGGATGAAAATGACTTAAATTTAGTGTACACATGGCAGGAAACTTTCAGAATATTTAAAAAGTCTATTTATTTCCCAAATGCCATATTCTTTTTTTTTTTGCGTTTTTGGTTGCTCTTTTTTTCATTTTTTATTATTATTTCCACTCATATAAACTTAATATATACACCGGTTCCCTCCCTCCCTCTTCCTCCCCCCTACCCCCCTGCTTCCCCTCCCCTCATCCCTCCTTCCCCATCCCCCAGTGCCTCCCCCACAATCCCCGGAGAATGTGCATGCCAGACTCTCCTCTGGGCCCTCCTCTCTGATGATGTACAAGGACCCAGTGGCTTTTCCCTGAACCCTTTCCTGTGTTCCCCTTAAGCATAGGAGCTCTACTATGGCTGTCAATTCCTCGCCTCCAAGGATCTTGGTGCCTTTAGCAAATGCTAGACTTTATGGGGTCAATAGTGTGTAGGACATTGCGCAGGGCATGCAAAGACCTATTATGATTGCTTCGGCCCTAACTTGTGTGGAGTATCTCACATATCCCAAATGCCATATTCTTAAACTACTCCTTTATCCATATTTTAATTATAATTAAAATAATTTTATAGTTAAAAATTACATAATTGAACAATAAAATTTATCTGAACTGCAAAAGAATATTACTGAGAAATTCCAGTCAGATGGCAAAAATAA
The DNA here is from genome assembly GCA_023101885.1 of Typhlomys cinereus. Classification (NCBI taxonomy): domain Eukaryota; kingdom Metazoa; phylum Chordata; class Mammalia; order Rodentia; family Platacanthomyidae; genus Typhlomys; species Typhlomys cinereus. Next base: position 4,791,282 of record JALPQD010000145.1, read on the forward strand.
TACCACTCAAATGTTTTCTTAGACCACTTTACTCCCTTCTCTTTCTCCAGTGCAACTAATGAGAAACTAACTTAACATCATAGAGTAGTTTACTTTTACTAGATTTTGCATAAATAAAATCAGTAGGATTACCCTTTTTTGTTTAGCTTCCTTCACTCCATGGCACAATTATTTTGAGAACTCAAGTCATGTCCATAATAACATGCATATTATTTGAAGTAAAGATTCTGAAAGAAAATCTCTAGCATGTTTCATATAGTATTCTTGGTACAGAACTTCTATTACACAGCTGATAATACAAATGCATGGAAGATATCCTCACTTTCTGAGGTACAGTCCATTTTCCAGCTCATTTTCATAAAAGACCCAAGTTCAAGGTCTGAATCCATAATTTATTGACTGAGGAGCCATAAGGTAGTTACTGCATCTTAACTTATGTATCTTGGAAAAGCAAGGACAATGAGAGCACTTCACACGGACGGACGTTAAATCTAAAGTCCAGTGAGATGCTCCATGAAAGTGCTTGCTGTGCACTTTCACCTGAGGTCAATCCCTAGATCCACATAAAGGTGGAAGGAGAGGATTAATACCATAGCACACATGCACCCATCTTCATACACATCAAAACACACACACACACAAATAATGAATAAATAAAATGAGATCACATATGTAAAGCATTGAGCATAAAGTGGAGTACACATCATATAATCAAAAAGAATTCCTTTCTTTTCTACTTTTCTTTTTAATTTGGAGATAAAATTCTCATCCTTAAAAAAAGAATGGTAGTGTCTTTGAACTTAATTGTAATATGGTAGTGCCATCTGGTGACCATAAAGAATGATTACATTAGCTGCGTTGTATATTTCCATTTATAGCAAAGATATAGCATATGTAAACCACTACTGTGCACTAGGCTAGTATTATAGGGACTGACTGAGGATTATATTTGAAAGCTGTTTTGCTGAGCAAAATGCTTTCTCTGACTAATAATCCATTTGTATCAAGAGGGGCAGCTCAAGAGAAAATGAAGCCCATTTCCTTTCTATATGTGAAGATGGCAGATTGAATGTGGAAGAAACAAGCAATGGCTCCCCATCCTTTTGGCTCTAACAAAGATGTTCGAAGAAATAAAAGATGGCATTTTTTCCTTGTTGGGAGGTCTTTCTGAAAGGGTCTTGCTATCGTAGCTTTGGTCTCAAGTTCAATTCCAGCAGGTTGTCAAAATAAGTAACCCATAATTACTACATTAAAAATCCTAGAAGAAAGCCCTTCTTAATTCTATCAACCACACACCACCTAGAGAAGGAACTGCCCTTCACAATACAGCTGAAGTGCAGGCCCTTCTAACTCCTTTGTTCAACTTCAGCTCTTTTGTTATTATTATTTGTGTCTGTGAATGTGTGTCACAGGGCACTCTATGTTCTTGTAGGGGGTGACTTCAAGAATCATTCTGGATTGCTTCTGCCTCCTTCTTGCTTCACTCTCGGATTTCACAGGCTCCACACTTGAGGGCAGGAAGTGCAGGCTACCACCGGTTCTGCCTGGCATTTTTATGTGGGACCTGGGAACCGAACTCAGGACCTTCTGCTTGTGAGGCAGAGTCTTAACCCTTGAGCCATCTCTCCAGTCCTCAATTTTAGCTCTTGATTAAGAACTTAGAAGTTTTCCTTGAAATGATGGAAGGTCAAAATGTGGAAGGTCAAAAATCAAACACAAACCTAGACTCAAGTTTTGCAAAGCACCTCATTTTACTTCTGGAAGCTCTGAAACATGTCTTAACAGACCACCACTTTCCCACCCCTCTAAGTACCATCAATTAGTCAAGACTGATGAATTTATCAAATTTGAACTTTATTGTAATTTGGTTTGTATAAGGCAATGTGGCAAAGGCACCCCCAAAGTTACACGGACCGCAAAACGTAGAAAATAAGTGAGGTTAAAATAAAAAAACTTACAAAATATGTTTTTAAATGAATGCATGCTGGACTATATTAATGACTACAGCTATGTTTCCTTTTTATCATTGCAGAAGCATTGAAATATTGTTGAAAATGAGGGTTAAAGGGAGGAATCAGGACTTATTGGAAGAAGTGAAATGTATACTGGACCTTGAAGTATGGGTAGATTATTGATAGATGACGAGGGAGGAAGGAGTATTATAAAATGACAGATTTTAGAGGAAATACTGTAGAAGGACTGAAAAATAAGAGGGCAAACAAAGATCCCCAGGGAAAAGCCTGAGGTGTCTGGGCTGAGATCCAAAGTCTCAACTCCCATGTAAGATCTTCAGTACCAATGATATTAAGAGACACAGAGCAATGTGCTTGTTTGTAAACCTAGCAGCAGCAAGAGGTTTCACATTGCAGTCAGGGGCCCCAAACTGTCTGTCCTATGACCAGATGGATTCTCTCCTTTTTTCTACATGTGTGTTATACTCCACTTCCTCTTGCTCTTGCCCACTGACCATCTAAATGGTAATTCGTGCGCGCCTATGTGCGCGTGTGTGAGTGTAGGTGTGTGTGGATGGGTGGGGACCAAGGCTTGTCTCCCACGGCAGCTTTGTCCACCCTTTCTTCTTGTGGTACACAGCTGAATTCCACCCAACTGAAGTTCAGGCCCATCTCACTGTCTTGGCTTCATTGAACTCCAGCTCTTTCTTGATTAAGCACCTAGGAAGCTTCCTTAGCATGAAGGTAAAACATCGTGTGTATGGGGATAGAGGGAATGACATGGGTTAGAGCAGGACTATACTTTCTGGAGATGGTCATAATGCTGATGGTAATAGGGGCTGAGAGGTTTATACTCAGCCCTTGACACTGAGTGAAACACTGCTGGTATATCTATTATCAGTCAGGAGCTGGGATGTCAGGCTAGACCAGCTTGGCCTTGATCATCCTTCCTCCTTCCTCAACACACCTTAACAAGGAAATATGTTGAGTGACTGAAGACACCAAACATATGTGTAGGGTGTCCAGGCTCTTGTTACTGCCCTGCTTAAATCTTACCCCCAGAAGCCCCAAAGATCTTTCTTTAGCAAACATGTTTATGACTTCCAGATAGGACTGTCACTTCCCCCATCCAACTGCTGGAGGTATATAGGTTATGTAGCTACTGATGCTACTTGGATCAGGAGGTATGGGAAACTTATCGGAAGAGAGGAAAAGTTAAAAATGACAATTTTTTTCTTTCAATGATTATAAATCTTAGCCAGACCTGGCACCTGACACAAAAAGATGGAAAACTGTCAGGATTTTCAGGGATTGACTATTTAGAGCTCAGTGAGATCATCGCTGGAAATAACCTTGAAGCTGATATGACCTTGCTTGACTTTGGCAGTGGGGCCACCCTTCTTACGCAGGTACAGAGATTTCAGGTCACGGCAGTCGCTGGGGTCTGCATCCAGAGTAACCTGCCCCAAGAACTGATCACAGAATTTTCTGCTGTTCCAGACCTGCAGAGACAAGTCAAAGGAATATAAGAACGAACGGTCATCTAGAAAAATGACACTTGCCGATGACATCTAAAATGTAAAAGCAGAGACCATTTTTATCCTTTGTTGATAGCCCTTTGGCTGAGAAACAACACAGATGAAAGCAGAGCTTGGGTTTATCTTTGACTTGTGAGTTAGTTACCTAAGGGCAGCCTATCAAAAAGCATGAAACCAGAAATGCTGCAGTGCTGTAGTAGTTCACCCTGGCCTAGCAATATAAGGTTCACCAGAATTGGTATATCATTGATCTCATGGTTTTTGTATAATCTGTGCTGGCAAGGGTACTTGTGAGCATGTGGGTTTCTGTCTACAGTGAAGCAAATGAAAGAGCTTTAGGGTGAACTTGAAAGATGGTAGTGAGTAGGTTGCTTAATGATAAGTGTTTTGAGGGCAAAAGGAATGACTAATAGAATAGCCTTTATCCTGCATCCTACTCATGTGTAAGATACTTAAAATATGTGGGATAATCTAATATCTGGTAGAGAATGTAAATCCCTTAAGGAGAGTGTTCGTAATCTTACCTGGACTATAATAGGAATGTCAGTGGTCCTCCTGTAGAAAATTGCCTGGGTGTCAAAAATGGCATGCACGGTATTCTTTTGGACAGGAGAACGGACTTCTTCCTTTCCACACTTGATGATCAGATATGGGTTTACAGCTGGAACAAAGTGGTAATTTGTTTTTCACACAACATTTAAAGTTCTTTTCCAGATAGGCAAGAAGCTATCTCATAAAAATCAATCTGAGTTTCCACTTGATATCTGAGCATCACAGTTACCCAATGTTCAATGTTTTTCTTCCTTTTTTTCTTTCATTTTTCATGTTTCATATAGAAATATAAAAGCGAATATTATATAAACCTTGCCACAAAGAAGTATATACCCCATTCTCTAGTATGGTTGGCATCCATTCTGACTTCTCTAGACTGAAAATACCACTGGAGAGAATTGCTTCTGATCATGTTTTCTAATCATGCATGCAATAAATAAAATTGGGTTTGGGGTTCTTAGACACCCTTGCAGTTCTTACTTTCATTGGCATACTTCTTCTCCAGGCCCTCAGCGCTGTGAACAGTGATCTGGGTAACGACCTTTGGGTAGCCACGTGCCAGGTTCCAGCAGGACATCTTGGGCATGTCCAAGGTCAGTTCTCTAGAACATCATAAAGAAGATGTGCCATCTGATGATAAGATGGCTTAGCCTAAGCAGATGTCATTGCCGAAAAAACATAAGAAGCTGAATGACCTAACACATTCCTCCCCAGATATGATACGACATCCTTTTCTCTGGCTTTAAGGATTAGCAAATAAAGGTCAGAGTAGACATAGTAGGAGTTTAAAGGTAGCTTTGGTAACCTAGTACTGAGAGCACAACAGAGAAGCCCATGAAGTATGCGCTGCTTTAGAAAAGATGGAATCAGCCAGGAAACAAGACAAAATTCATGTAGGGGAGCTTAGGTTACAAGTTTCTTTCCTTTAAAAAATGAGCATTTTGGGGGCAGAGAGATGTCTCAGTGGTTAAAACCTTTGCCTTGACAGCAAAAAGACCCAAGGCGGGATACCCAGATCCCATGTAAAATGCCAGGCAAAAATGGCAACAGCAGTAATTCTGGCCATGGAAAAGGGAGCTGGAAAAACCCAGAGCAAAACAAAAAAGAGTGAGAACAATTCAGGATGATTCCCAATGACATCCTTGAGTTTCCACAGGCATACATACTCAAGTGTTCTCTTCTACGTATACACACACACACACGTGTGTGTGCATGTGTGGGAAAAAGGCCAGTTCAGATCTCTTTGAAGCTCAGACCTCCACTAGAGAATTTCCCTCAATCCCACTCGGAGAACTTATTTAAGTTACCACCATCTCAGTTAGTGAGGTCTGATATGAACAGATTGCTCGTTAAGCGCATGCACAATGGAGAATGAACAAAAATGTTTTGGATCAGAAGGAAAGATGAAAGCAAGTGTTTGAAGAGCTTCCCAATGAAACCAAACCTGAGCTGGACAGGCACTTCAGAGAAGATTCTCAGAAGAAACTCGCTGGTACGGCCATGCTGGAACATGGTTGGGACAAGCACATAGTTCCCCTTCTTCAGATACTTGCTCAGAAACACAGTGCGGGTATCGATATAGGTGGAAGTTCCAGCACGCTCCTGGATATATAAGTGGTGGAGGCGGAATCTGCGGTTCGTCTCCACCTGGCAACAAAAATAGAATAAAGCTCTCCTTCTGTGCAAATCAGTGTTCTTGTGTTAGAATGTCATAGCTCCTTCAATGTCTATCTCTTTGCAACTTTTCTAACTCTAAACCCTCCTAACTTGGACTATGATTGCTTTTGTTTTTTCTGCTCCAAGTGCCATTCTTACCGTGAAGAGCTCAAAGCCAATGATATAATTGTCAGGTCTTCCCATTCGGCGATAAGTACGCATATCCTTCTGTTGCAGTGTCATGATGATCTTGTGTCCATCTTCAGGCACAGTGAAGATGTACTAAGGGAAAGGTACCACCAAAGAACTGAGTTACTACGACCATTTCAGATAATTCAGCCTAAATCCCATGGAATAAAACTGTACATTGGTGGACAGAGACTGAAGTTAATTCCTAGGCTTTACTAGTAAACAGAAAATGAGGCCTTGAGTAGCTAATTTACTTACTAAGTATAAATCATTACACTTGTTTCTTTCTGTGGCAATTCAGCAAGTGTTGAAAGACAATTTCATTATTGAACCTTTGATGCCAGAGGCTATGTTTTAATAAGTAGTTCCTGAGAAGTTACTGGTTTGTTCTTATTATTATCCTTTTGTTTCACAAAATCCGTATACAGAAAAATTCCAAGGTTCTTAAAGAAAATAGGATTCTTAATTGATTCAAACAGATGTAACAGTAGGTTCCCTTGGATGAACTATAATAATATCATTCCAGATATGGAAGTTATGTAAAAGATGGAGCAAATACATTGGAGTGTGTTTGCTTTGTTATTATGACTTTAGGGAAACAATAGCCCTGCCTCACAGCTTTTCAGACATCATTTGGAAAATCAAGTTGATCCTGGGACAGAAAAACTGAAAACCACAAAATCTTTCCATCTTTGTATTTCCTTGTTCTTTCAAAAAGAAACAGAAAACAAATGCAGAACCTAGGACAAATTTGTGCATTTGTATGCAGAAAAGATATCTCTCTAGTTTTGCAAATGTGCCCAATGGTCAGACTATTTTTAGGGTTGTAAGTGGGAGTGAGGTATACAGAGGGTAATAAGTATAGCATTTCTTTAGCTATGGTTTAGATGGAAGAGGTGCAAGGAAAGTGTGAGTTACGTAAATCACTTCACTAGCCTTGGTGCTCTACGTAATGCCTGGCCAATGAAATTCACAAGAAGATCATACACGCCTATAGGTCATGAAACAACAATACAATGAGAATTATGTCTTCTATGGTTTAAGTCATTAACACATCTTTGCCCAGGTTATTATAAATTCAGGCTTGAAATGAAATGGTTGTTCTTTTTTTTTTCTTTGATGTTCTGTATGACAAGCCTGACCTCTGGATGTGTCACCTGGAACAGGATTGTAATGGCAGATAGATGGAAAAGAGTAATCAGCAGGGCAGTGAATAAAATTCTGAACAAAGAGACAGGTTCTGGAAGAGAAAAACAAGACCTAATGATGAGTTTCAGAAGCTTAGCATCTGGGAAGAAAAACAGAGTTAATTGTTTATGTGTGAACAGGTGGGTAGTGAAGACAAATGCAAAACTGAGACAGAACCTCTCTCTGCAGTGTGAGACCCTTGCCAGAAAGCAGAAGTAAAGAGCTGTACCAAGTAATATGAAGAAAAGAGAGGCAACTGGAGAAGTTGATTCAGATTTGATAATGTTGCCAAGATCATCTGTGCACAGAGAGCCAGACTTCTTAGTCTTACAAACATCTGAGTCAAAACCGGGTATCCCGGTTGATGAATACCTGGAAAGATTTGGTGCTAAAGAAATACTCCAGGAAGGGCCAAAGTTAGATGTGAATTCTTATTGGCTGTGTAAGTTTAGGATGAAGGACAATAATTGACTATAACCTGGGGATTCTGCAGGAAGGTATCACGGTTATTGTAGCAGCCTCCTGAGCGGTTCATTAGAGGATCATCATCCACAGTCCAGCATCCCACCACTGATTCCAACTCCTTGCGGCCAAAAACAGGGTTGTTCACATTGCGGCAGACATTCAATTTGTGAAAGCTTTGGCAAAAATCTTCCAGACTCATCCTGGATGGAGGGGATATGGTAAAAGAATGAGGATTGAACTTAGTATTTGATTCCTGAAGTTCTAGATAGAAATCCCAATTCCCCCATTCAAAAAAAAAAAAAAAAAAAAAAACACTCCTCACCAAAACTCTCCATCATCAGACATAACAAGTCCCAGGTTCTTACGATCTGCTACAGTCAGTTGCTGCCACTCTTCAGAACTAAAGGTAAATAAAGTGTAAAGCCATTATGCTTCCCAGGGTATCAAAAGAGCAGAATGCATGAGAATCAGGCCTGCTTTAACTTACCTCTAGCTGACTAGAATTTACTGTGCACTGACAGTCCACTAATGTCTGAAGGAATGGGTTTAGGATAACTACAGAACTTTGGAAATATAGAAGTGAGAGTGTAATGTCACTCACATTTCACTCCACGGACCACTCCATTCTTGTCTTCCCAAGGGGTTCCTCAGGCGAACCATATAAAGCTTCTCTGCACTGAAGACTTCCACAAGTCTTTCTCCAAGACGGATCTTGCGAATATCAGTCATGGTGTAGGTATGACCCTTCAGTAGACCCCAATCAGTTTCAACTTCTTGCTCTTCCTGACTAGGCAACTGAAAGCAAAGAAATATACCCAAGGCCATGAAATTGATGTATTCGAGTCCTGGCTTTCTTTCTTCTTTGGTTGGTTTACTCCAGTGTGATTGAATATAGTTTTTCCTATGCAGATAGGAATTTGAACTTGACATCTACCATGTCACAAAAAGTAAATAAGGGAGACAAAATAATGTAATATAAGAAATCTCTTAAATAATTTGAGATTTGAGCTAATCACTGACTCAATAAACTATGATAAAATATGGTAGAATAATTTTTTTTTAATTGAACAAGCTTCTAGAGCATCAACATCCAAGAGTGGAGACATGAGGAATGATTTACCAGAATCTATTTAAAACAGCTTTGATGCTGCAGGGGTCCTCAGAGGAATGATTGGTTCAAAAGGATACAAAATAATGCTTCCCAGTCTCTGTGCCAGGACTATATACCTATGTTAGCTTTCCAAGGTCCATTAATGGCTTATTTGTGCATCTCCGGTATAAGGGCAATGTGCCCTACTAAACTTTGTGATCTTTTATGCAGAGAAAAAACATAAAATGACTATTCTTGGTGAATACAAACCTCGATGGAACAGCAGATTAAGCCGCCTTTAGTAAATGTTTTGTACAGTTCCCCGAACAGCTTGTACTTTTCCTCAACAAGTTCCGTGTATCTTCCCTTTTCCATATCAACAGTTTCAGCCAATGTGCCCGTGAAGTCCACGATGATATCACTGATGGTCAAACCATCCAGGGCCTCATAACAACCTAGCAGCCTGGAAGGAAATTTTATTTATTTTATTTCATAAAATATTTTATCCAGGTCAAGAACATCATGTTCTGAGGAATTAAGATGGTCCTCACTCAATCTTTAACAGCTGGTTCTTTTCTAATATGAAGTGGGAGGCATTTTAATATTACAGTTAGAGATTTCTAGGCATGGATTCTCTTGGTCAAGGATAGTATACGCTGCAACTTCCCTCTCCAGGAAGATGACAGAAAAGGATAAAAAGAAGTGATGACTCCATGTGAATTACAGATTAGCAATCTGAAAGAATATCTAGAAGACCTGGGGACAGGTAAGGATGTAATAGAAAGTGTAACAGCTGATTTTTTTCCCTCATTTAGGATTCATGATAGCCAGAACCAGACCCAGAACCAGAAAACAACATCTTAAATCTGATAGAGGTTCAACCCAATTTTGGTTGAGTTGGAAGTCAATGAGCTCACAAAGACAAATAAGGTTTTCCTTTTCTGTGTAATGTAAGCATGGGCTAGTCAACTCTCCCCTTACTTTGCATAGGCTTTCTCCATTAGAGCATTCCAAAACTCATTCATGGAAGTGGAGAAGGAGAAGACCAGATCTCCATTGATGGTGGGCAGCAAATCATCAATCACCACCTCAGTCCATTCTCCAAAATGCCAGAAACGGAAGCGAAATATCCCAGCATATTTGTCTGGTTTTCGAGGGTCCCATTCCTGTTCCTTATGGTTGGGAATTGTCTGAAAGATAAGAACAATTTAGTAAACTGCTAATTACAAGACTATATGCAGTTATTGAGATTACAATGTAGGCAAAGGACCCATTCCAATATATACTTGGTTTGTGTCTACATTTTAAAGTCTTAGGCATAACATTTTGTTTACAACTTCTCCTTTACCAGTTTTGCCTAGTGTGATATTACTGTGATTTCCCTGAATTGTTGCAAGATAATCAGGGTTCTCCCATAGATAATTTATAAACTTGATAATGAGAAATTGAACACTCACATGGATTCATTATTACATGTTTAAATATATGAGCAATGTCTCAGTGGATAAGGGATTTCCCAGTAAGTATGAGGACCACAGCTCAGATCTCAGAACCCATATGAATGCTGAACAGGTGGAGCTGCCCACTGGCAATTTCAGAATTCAGGATTTAAAAAAAGAATAATTCAACAGCAAGCTGGCTAGCTAGTCTAGTCGATTGATGAGTTCTGGGTCAATTGAGAGTCTGCCTTAATAATAAGAGTAGACAATGATCAAAGTAGACATTTAACATCAATTTCCACTCTACACATGTGAATATACATAAATGCACCTGCACACATATGTGTCCACATACATGTGAATGGACATACAAACATGCACATACAAAAAAGTCTATATTTTGTTTATAAATGCCTATTGTAGAGTTTTCATGTGCATTTATTCTCTATAATATTGTTTTGTTCATGTTATAAATAATATTATATTTATTGAATCCTCTTCTTTAAAATTGTTTTCACATGGAAAATTCCCATTGTCTTAAATCAAGTGTTCTTTGTCTTAAATACTATATTGTTTTGAATGTTGCATGAATATCAAAGGATTTTGTACAATTAACAATTTATGAGAACTTTTTAAGGATCTACTTCCATCTTTCTCACTTTTTCCGTTATGTATGAATATTAGTAATTTCCTCACTCATACTGATTTTACTCTCAATAGGTACAAAGGATATAATATTAGGAAATACTGAGCAAAAGTACTGCAAGTGACAACAAAAGATCAACTAGTATGGATGACAAAATAATTAGCATACAATGTCCATGGTAGAATGTAAGGGAACACGCATATTTACTGTAAAATTCAGTTTGTTTGTATTACTGAAAATTCTAATAATGGAATAGAGTAAAGTAATTTTACTATTAGTTAATGTTAACATTTTACTGTTAATACCTCTGGGATCAGGAAATAGAGCAATCATCTAAAAAAGTTGTGAAATGATTTTTTGTGAGGTTACTCAAGAAGGCAGGAGTAGAATAAGGATCCACACAAAGGAAAATACCTTTGTCCAATGAGATTCCTGAACGGCCAAGCAAGAAAATGCAGGAACCATTGATTTGTGCCCAAGTCTCCCCTGGATCAGCTGGTGGTTGCTGATATTGCCCACAATCAGATGAGGGTCATCACAGATGTCCTGTAGATACAATAATTGATTATGTAAGAGTCTAGGAAGAGTTTTCCCTGAATCACTGTGATTCAAACTGTGTAGATCAACTTTCATAGAAGAGACAAGTTTGGAGCTAAAGGTGACTAGGATTTTTACAGGTGAGATAAAAGGATGGTTGAAAGGATTATATGAGAAAACAATAAATGAATCTCTGGGTCATCTAGCCACAGGAAAAAGGTGGGGAAATGAGTCAAGGTATGCAAGGAGGGGACAGAAAAAACATAGGATGACATGTGCTAGTAAAGACTCTTATCAGAGAGATTCAGAAGACTTTTCACCACAGCAGTGAATTTTGAAAGATGAGAACTAAGGATTAGCATATCGCATTCTGAGTTCACTTTTTTCAGTATGAGATTTTCCAAAGCACCTGTACTTAGAAGGGTGATTACATTTAAGAGACAAGGTCTGGTAGAGGTGAATATTAATGCATCTGTTTCTCCAGGAAAATGAACTAGAAAACCTTGTAGGAAACCTTTTGTGAGCACAAATCAAAGGCAACAGTAGTCTTCCCCACACCTGTGTTTGTACAAATACAGATGATAGAAACATCTATACCAAGTGTTAATAGACCATGCACAGGAATACTTCGAGACACTCTTCCCACAATGAATACCCTAAAGGGATCTGAGAAGAGAGTGGAGTTAATATTTGATTAGGGTGCATGTGCATATTTTCACCCCAATATATCATTAGTTTATTCATTACCATGGTGGGCAGGAAAAATTAGACTCAAATAATATAAGTACATGAAATGTGGCTAAAGCACAATGGAGCCACATTCAAAGCATAATTAAAGCATATAAGAAAAGAATTTCTGAAGTTCTCCTGGTGATAGATGACAATAGACTCACTTGAGTTGACTATTGGACAAGGGACAGATGGAAGGCTTAACAGGCATAGGACAAGGCATAGTAGCATAGATATGGCAGCACGGATAGCACCATATAATTACAGACATGATTATGTTACTCAGAACACTAGCAATTGCAGAGGCCAAAGTCCTTGAAGACCAATGAAGCCTTGATAAATTAAATCAACTTCACAGAGGAGGTTGTTGGCCTGTGTCTTTATGTTCCACTTACCCAGAAGAAATAAATCCTAGTCTCAAAAAGAAAGAAAATCTAGACATACGCCCTTTAGAAAAGAGATTATTAAATAGAGATGACTATATTTCGTGGTTCTCAATGCTCTTTTTTAAGGGCATAATTCTCTTTGATGAAAGGTCTGGTGTACAGAATGAAGCATTCCATATATTCTTTAAAAGCCAAAATATCTCTGGAAAGAAATAGGAATTCTGGGCAGGGACGCATCCAAAGTGAAGATTAATTCAACATTCCTCTGCCAAAAGGAGATGGTTACAAGGGCTGTCAGCTTTGGATTTTTCTGGCCTTTTTTGTTTAAGATGCATGTTTGGTGTCTTATCACTACTTTTATCTTATGAGAAGACTTCTCATAAGTCTTAGTTTATAGGTTGTCAGCTGCTATTTTTTTATTTATTGAAACATAAACCAGGTGTTTTGGATATGCTTGATCTTGATGTTTTTCTCTTCTCTGCTTCTTTTCTTTTTCTAAGATGAAACCAAACAATGTTTTCTCCCTAGGTCAGATGTTACCATTGTATTTTGGGCAAAATACAAAGTTACACTATTATTTCTTGTATTTAGATTAAACATACCCTATGTTCCTGGCATGGAAATCAGGAAAGTGAGTACTGCTAGATGAAAAGAGTGCTTTTATATTTTTTTGTTGGTTTTATGTAGAGCTACTCATAGCAAAAGCTACTTTACAGGGTTTTTAGTGTGCACAAATAGGGGCCTGTGCTCAGACAATACTTTTGACATATCAATTTCTGTTTAAGACACAGGGGGCTGCATAAGGGCCAAAAGATTTCACATTGAGAAACTGGCAATCTAGCCTGGGGATAGGGATATGTCTTACAGCAAAGAACTAACTTATGTCTAAAGATTCCTAGAAGAATCAGGGTCTGAACTGTACAAAACTGCCGTTATGGACCTCTTTCTCTCCCTTCCTCCCTCTCTCACACAAACAAACTAATTAGAAATTTGAAGCATTTCCATAGGATTCATATGGCCTTGTGGATCAAAGTTATACTAGTCTTTCAAAAAATTCGCTTTACCTGCTGTTTTTATTTCCCCATGAATACTTTGTCATTAACAGAACACACTATTCCTTCCATGGAAAATTCAATACAGAAAATAGAAATAAAAATAAATTCAACTTGACTTCCAATCTGGATAACAAAATCATCATGGTATTTATAGTTAAACCTTTTAACTATAGGAGATTCCAGGGATCTCAAACTTATTTATTTGGAAATCTCACATAGTTCTTCAAAAATCTCAATGTTCTTCAGCAATTAGAAGAAACAAGCTGATAAATGCAATAATGTGGATGACCCTTGAAAACATGCTAAGCGAAAAAAAAGTTACTTAATGTTAAGATTACATTTTAAGGGAAAATTCTGGAGTAGGCAAAACTTGGTAGAAACTGACAGCAGACTAGTGGTTCTTGGTATGTGAGTGATGGGGGAATGCACTGAAAAAGAATACAAAGATCTTATTGCCTTGATGCAGGAATTTTAAAATGGTGTTGTAATGCTTGCACAACTTTGTACATTGACTAAAAGTAATTGCACTGTACGCTTAAAATAGGCAAATCTCAGAGAATATGCATTGCCTTTCTGACACAAACTGCAAAGCAGTTTAGATAATTTAAAATAAATAAAACAGTTGGAGAAAGGATACATATCTAGCTGACTGTATTTGACTATGCAAACAGTAAAAAGCACTTAGGATCATTGATGAAGAAAGATATGACCTCTGTAGAAGGAAATACATAAATAGTCTAAGCCCAACCGACTATACAAAGATGTCACTTTCATTCAGCTGGTAGGGAAGATTTTTTTTTCCTGCATTGCTATTTCTTTAGTATCTTTCATTCAAGCCTTATATTCTGGTTCTCATGCTCATAACTATTTCCTTGACATTCCTCTGACCATCCTTTTAACCTGGTGTTTCATCGCTCTCATTTTCCACCCAGACAGGGTAGTAAAATGGCCATTGGGAGGGGTGCTTCCCAAAGGAATACTGAGCGCAGGAAATGGTATTGCAGGCAGGACTCAAAACTTGCCCAAGAAAGCAGACAGAAGATCTCGTGCAGGAACCTTTCCTTTCCCACAGCTGGCTCTATCAATTCCCATGAGGTCTTCCTCCATGTCAGTCCTGGATTAGATGTGTCTGATTCTAAGGCATTCTTGTTGGTGCATATGACTCAGTTAGGAAAAAAGCCAGAGTTTTTGGAAAAAACTGGAGAAGAGATTTCTGTGGGAATTTGGCAGGCACATTTCAACCGAAAAATTTCTACCTGCAGTCTTACTAGTGCCTTACAATTTGGGCAACCCAACTCAGAATTTATTAAAATTATAAATTGGAGGATTTTGTGGGAGTGGGGAGACAGGAAAGTTCAAGACCACATGGTCTAAACAAAATACCTACATGCTCAAAAGCTAGGACAGAATTAGTGGAAGGATGAAAGAAAAGAGTTTTCTTCTGGAGGGTAAAAGCACAGGATCGGCGAGTTTGAAACTAGTCTGGACTACATGGTGAGTTCCAGGCTAGTCTGGAACACATCAAAAGATGGTCCAAAACAAAAAATAGCTGGAAAACATCAAGAAGGTAAGAAGTATGAGAGTTAACTCTGTCTCACAAAGAAGATGGAGAGCTTTCCTGGAGTTACATGTGTTCAAATATTGATAGCCACAATTATGAAATCTCACAATTTTTTTTGTGAGGAGGATCGTAAGCTGAAATCTTGTCACAAATTTTTGAAAGGACTGAGAAGCAGTTCAGTTAGTGGAAAAGCATTTGCCTAATGCATGTACCAAGCTCAGGATTTTGTCACCAATAATAGAGAGAAGGGGAGAGAGAGGAATGGTGAAAAGAAAGAAGGAAGAAGTAGGAAGGGAGAGGTGGAGGGAGGAAGGAAAGAAGGGAGGCTGGTGGGTTAACCTTGCCACCTTCATTTCGGGAAACTTTAACAAAAAGTGCTGGTTAAGCACAGAGGCTTTGTGGCATGCCAAGTGAAAAGTTGTCTATATGCTTTATTGAAAACTAAGTTCTCAGTCTTCTCAGTGAGGCAGTGAAGGGCAATGGCCCATCTGTTTTTCTTGGATGAGTCAATTCAAGGAGTCCCACTACTGTCTCTCAGCATTATTGATAGGAGGTCATAGAACTTTGATATGGCCTCCATTCCAGCTAGAAAAGAATCAACAACTCTTTAGGGACAGCTTAATTTGATGGTCCACAACCTTGTTTTTATCCAGTCTCTAGAAAAGGTTCCTTTCCCAGCAATTACAATATATAATAATAACCCACACATGCATGCTTTATAAAATCTACATAACTTTCTGTTTGTGCATTCTAAAGAAGAATTCACATATGTCACATCAATTTATCATTTAACTATCTAATAGTTCTATCTGTTCTCCCAACTAACATTATGAGGTGCCTTGTCCCAGGCCTTATGACAGATTATGTCGTAGAACAGGTGTTCAGAAATATTTTCAAGTACTCAATAATACTACACTCATACAGTGTTCTCTAATGGGAGAACATGAATGAACCAAATAACAGAAATACACCAACAGCACAGCAAGGATGAATGTGAGAATTGGCTTCAAGAAAAGTCCGTATTTTGGGAAAAAGGAACTGAAACAATATGAAAACAAAGGAGAGCTAAAATGCATGTGAATTTTGGAATCAAACCTCGATTCAAATCTTAGCTTCTTAGTAATTGGAACTCAAATGATATCAAAGACCCAATTTCTTTATAAATATGATAGGCATAATGTTTACTGTGAATTTCTAAACTAGGAAAGTGGAGAACATCAGTAACTAATATGCTTACCTTGTTAAGCCATGGTTAATAACACTGAAATGAAATAATGTATGAAGAACTCTGACAGAATCTGATCCATAGTAGACATGCTACAAATGCATTAAACAACATAAAAATTCTTATTTTGCCAACCAGTTGTGTTCCCCCCCCCATCTTTATCCCAAAGGGGCATTGCTTGCCTTAGTGGAAAAAATGGATTTTTTTCATGGCTGTTATGATTTTCCTTCACTGTTAATCCACCTAGGATTATAGCCAGAAAATTTGGATGATAAAGGCAAAGGACAAATGACGTAGCCAAACAGACAGTGGAAGGATCCCTCTAAAGGCACGCCAGCACTGAAAGCACTATTTGGTTCACATCTGGGAGAACAGCTTTATGTTGTCTTCCAATTTTGCCGTCCACCAGACCTCCTCCCACCTCTTGTAGATCCTCACCACTAT
The DNA here is from genome assembly GCA_023101885.1 of Typhlomys cinereus. Lineage (NCBI taxonomy): Eukaryota > Metazoa > Chordata > Mammalia > Rodentia > Platacanthomyidae > Typhlomys > Typhlomys cinereus. The sequence goes on from JALPQD010000145.1 coordinate 4,807,934, forward strand.
CAATCATTTTCTTTTCTGCATCTTCAACCTCTTTTTTGTAGTCTTCTCTACTTAGCCTGAAAAGATGTTTAAGTTTGGCCCATTATTTTAAAAAAGGAAGTATCCACATAATACACTTCTAATCATTTCCCTTCCACCTTTTGAGTTACTTCTGCCCCTCATTATTACTGTCCATTCATAAGGGTGCCCTCCAAATAAAACATCTTTATTTTCTGCACGTGTCCATAGAAAAGGAGCAGATGTTTCTTCCCGCAATCCCAAATATCAGCTAATTAATTTTGCTAACGTTTCCTAGATTTTGCTGGCAGGTCAGTAAAATCATCTGTAGAGAAATTAAGAACTGAAGGCATAGAAAGGCAAAACATCTCCAAGTTTCACACTTTCTTTCTGGTTTTATTTAATTTTTTACATTGGGGATTAAACCCAAAGACCTCTGCTTTATCGCTGAGGTATACCTCCCACCTCCAATCTCATACTTTCAGTAGCTATCATTCTTTGAGAGTAAACACTGATATGCCCTTTAAGTAGTACAGAAGAGCTTTATTGCAACCAATGTATCTTAGCACCACCTGGTGGCAATCTGCATGAACTAATGTAACTCTTAGTGGAACAACCTCATAGGTGTTTAAGAAGTGGGAACTATAATTCAAACTGATAGCTGACTACTTAAAGACGGCAAACACTGACTTGGTGAGAAAGCCTGTTCCAAAATCATACACACAGTGATACCTCATTAAATAGAATGTCTTCAAGATTTCATGCAGGTCCAAGCACTTGCATTTTAAAATAGCCTTCCATGGTTGCTTATTGGGAAAGAATCCAAATAGTATATCTTTCTCTCTAGGTACATCTTTTTGATACAGCAAAATTGCTATCTTTTCCTCACTGACATGACCCAATCTTTAAGTTGCTGTGATAAATGAATAACTTCATAAAGAGACAAGGATACAGCTGCTTTTTATTCCATATCTACGCAAAGTAACTTCCAAAATAAGCATGGTATATCTTCTTTTTGTTGTGACACCTTTTACATGATTAATCTAACTAAATTTGAGTTTTCTCATGTTAAAGCCTAGAGCGGATGTTCCATATTGAACATATCTTTGTGCAAAGTGATGAATATGACAACTTATTTATGGTAATAATTTTAAAATTTATAGGCATATGAAAACATCAGGTCACCTATAAATACATAAAATTTTATTTGAGAGAGAAAAAGAGAGGAAGGAACAAAGGAAGGAACGAAGGAAGGAAGGAAGGAAGGAAGAAAAAAGCAATGAAGGAAGGTAGAAAGAAAAGAAGGATGACTTCCAAATTTTTCTAAACAGTAGGACAATAAAAAAAAACAGTAGGTCAAGTAGAGTTTTGAGTTAGAAGGTGACCAAGGAGACAAGAAGTAAGAGGAAAAATGAGGTACCTGAGGACGTTTCCACACAACCTTCCCTGGAAGCAGTCGGTTGTAAAAAAGAGAATCATTCTCAGGCAGAAAGGTGGGGTCACAGAAAAGTCGGCCATCTTTGATGCATTCATTCTTCAGTTCTTGGTACTTCTGTTTTTTGAAGAGCTTCAGAGGAGGACCCATAGTGCCTAGAATGAGGGAAAAAAATGTTGCTTTGGAGGAAGATGTTGCTGGGTCTATCAAAGTTTACCTGAAATTACACAAACAGCAGTCTTCCAAGTGGCTTCCTCTCAGAGCTAAGTACTTCAATTCTGCCTTCAAAAGAAAAGTCAACATGTTCAAAGAAAAGAGAGTTTGAGTTCTTGAGTATACATGGGGCATTGGGTGCACACTTAGTCTTTCTAGAGCCTCAGTTTCTTTATCTCCCACAGAGAACATTACACACCTTAACAATCTCATTTGTAAAGTTGATAGCAGATGTGAAAATTTCCATATAATCGTGAATCATTGTAATTTAAACAGTAATCTTCCACTTACACTGACAGAATAACTCAGAAAAGTAAAACTTGAAATGTGAAGATAAAAGGAAAAGAATCATTTTACCGCATTCAAAATAAGTTGGTGTCCTGGAGAACCACATGCTCGGTGCATAAGGGAAAAACAGCCTCTTTCAATTATAACAAATCTTTTTACACAATTGCTTTCATTGTATCATTTCAAGAGCTTTGTGTGTTGTGCTACTGGCTAAGAAAGCTAATGTGAGAAAACAAGGCTCAGCAGATGGCCTCCAAGACAAGAAAAGATAGATAGATTGTATTTTTCCCCTTCGAAGTAAAATGCACAACCATTTGCAGACTCCAAAATCAAAAGGCAGACTCTGAAATTCAGTTACACTAATTGATGAACTATAGATTCTTATCCTATGGTAATACATTGTTGCTTTTCCTTTTCTTAAAAAACATAGCAAGAAAACCTCACACAGCTAAACGTAATTAATATAGAGTTTCTTCAGACAATGCCTATCGTTTTGTGCCACACTCAAACATCCTAATGACTTTTATGAAAATAATTTGAAAGGCAAATTTAATTTAAAATAGCATTGACTGATAATAGGTTTTTCAATGCCTTTGATCACCCCCGACATTTAATACTGAGTAGAGACAGTGTTGTGAAATTTTTACGGTATCAACTATTTCAAACACATATTCCAAGGATAACTATATATTTGCTTGAGACAGAATGATTGAAACAACAAAAATAAAAAAAACTGATCACGCTTAGGAGCAATGGAGAAAGTAACAAAAACAAACAATAACACCCCACTTTCCAAACTGGTTACATAAGAACCTTTTAAAAAGTATCTCTATATCAGGCAGGGGAGACTGCTCAGTGGGTAAAGTGCTTCATGTACAAGTGTGAGGAATGAACATAAAATCTAAGCAGGCATGGCAACTGCCTGTAATCTTAGCACTCCAAGTGCTGAGACAGCAGATCCCTTAGGTGTCTAGTTAGACTAGCCAGAATTGACGAGCTCCAGGTTTAGCAATATACCTTGCATCAATAAATAAAGTGGAAAAAAGTCAAGGAAGATGTCAGACATCAATTCCCAGATACATGTGCAAGCGTTCCCTTCTGTACACAGATATGCCCTCATACACATTGAATACACATACTTGCATGCGTGCCACACATATCCATGCTCAATTTTTTAAAAATAAAAATTTTAAAAGCATCTTCATGACTTATCTGGAAGGCAGTTGCTGTTTTATACACATCCTAGTAGCTTCAGTCCGATCTGCATATTGCACCTTTCATGTCCCTTGAGAATCTTGTTGCAATACCTCACTGATGAAACAGTTTTCCCCAATTGAAAGTCATCACACTTTGCATTTAATACTTGTGAGATTATTTTACGGCATTGCTATTCATAATATATTCATGCCAAATATACCCCCCTCTCTGAATTTGAGAATAATGGGGTGGAAATGAACATAAGTTTTCTACAGTCTTACTTATTGTCAATTGCTTTTCAAATGGAGGGCAATGAAGACACCGTACAACACCGAAAGTGCTCTCCGTGGACCAAACTGAAGTCTGTTCTGGTGTTTTAAATATTACTGAGTCTCATTGTATTTGAAAACATGGGTAGTATCAGTAATACTTTTCATGGAAGCGGCATCAGAGTCAACCTGAACAGTTGCCCAGGTTCCCTTCTGGAGTCTAGTACAAATGGACTCCAATGTTCTTGCATGGTCAAAGTCACAGCAAGCTGTGTATCTTGCTTTCCCTAGAAGGTCTGGTGAATTGCCAGAGACGGGGACCTTCAATATGGGACAGTCTGAGGCAATTAGGACATTTGGCTTGCCAGAACCTCCTGGTCTCTCCCTAAATATTCTAAATAAATGGGTATTTCCTGCTTTGGGGAAAGCTGTGTGCTCTCATAAGTTTCCTTTGCAAGAGTCGCAAAAGGAATCTGTTACAAAGAGTGTTTGTCTACACATAGAAGTAGTACCAATTAAACAAAATCAGGTTTGATGTAGAAAAAGAAGCAGTATGATCCTAGTAGATCCTTTCAGAAACACAGTGTACATGTGTCTCTGGCATGGATGGGTCAAACCTTAATAGAATGCTTGCATTAATAGTCACAAAGAAAATAAAGAATAATAGCCTGTATCAACAATTTCCTTGAGGGCATAGTAAAACTGACCTGAATTTCTGACTATATAACAGGAGAACTATGTTTCACTTAAGTATAGCCCTGATCACTTTGTAACTCAATTTTCTTACCAAGAGAGTGAAGGTGTGTGCCTTCTCCCCCTTACACTGTGGTTGAACCTCCTGAGATGGCCAGTGTAAATATAATTTTGAATAAGTAGAATGTGCTCTACAATTGCAAAATATATACCAAAGCCTTCTAATGGCCTGGAATAGAACAGGGCACTTCATTATGGTGCAAGCAGTATTTGTTAAACAGATAATGTCTTCAGTAGAAAAGAAATGTTTGTATGGAAACTTAATGTCTGAGCACACATTTTATAATTTAGCACACATTCTCTGTCTTTGCACCATTTCAAGATACCATGTGTGCCTTCATTTTGTTCTCTCAGAAATGACAACTTAGGTAAAGAACAGACAGAATATGGAAGGGGCCAATTCAGACCCTGCTCTGTGTAATGCAAGATCAAGGGTGTGATTTTCCATCATGTCACACTTCTTTTGGTTACTGTGTTTTATAAAGAATATATGTTGTCCTAAATGAGGAAATCCTCCAAAGTAAACATGGTTTTCAACTTTTGAGGCCTTCTCAACAGAATTTATTGCTATGGTTGATCTTGAAAAGGTTCTTTATTTTTATGGTTCAATGATCATGAGAGAATCTAAAGCCTTTACATCTAAGAACTCATTAGTTCACTCTCAGAAAACTTTTGGAAATGCAGACATTTCTAAGCTGGTATCATCAGAAACAATGTTCTCAGTCAGAATGGAGGCATACAAAGAAAGAAATACTTCTTTCATCCTGCTCTACTGCTGCAAATGGTGATAGGGAGGAGACTGCATATTAGGAAAGTGGATAGACAAAATTAAAAAAAAAAACTAGAACTTTGAGCATAACCCAGAGACTCTCTAGTTAACACAGGGAGCAGGGAGAATTAGGAGAGGGCTAGTAGCAAGGGTGAATGGGCATAGCAAACTGTAGAATTTAGCACTGAGGTAATTGTCTTACTATTTGAATTCAGACCTACTCCCTAGGGAAAGAATACAAGAAACATTGTGTTTACAAAGCAAAGGATAGGGTAGATCTAGAATGTGCAAAGTTAGGAATTGCCAGGGGACATTGAGGGAGTCTGCCACGTGGAACACAAGTGTTATGACTAGGGGAGAGAGCTTTTGCTGTCTCCTGGACTTGAAAATTTGGGGAGCAAGGGAAATGCTCAGAGCAAAAAATCACTTGCTTATTTACCTGTGGGTCAGTGTTTAGAGCAGAAACCAAGTTTAATTCTAAAAGGACTCTGAAAAATCAGATATGTGATCCCAAATCAGTTTGAATTTGAGTGAGTGGGAGTGCAGGCTAGCCACAGTACGGCTGTAGCATGACTTGAGTGATATCGTCTCTGGCTACTTTCCTTCTTTGCAGTTTCCACCTCCCCTTAGTCCACAAAAGTCAGAAAGGAAAAAACAAAAGAATTTTCAGACAAATTGAATACAGAAGACTCAACTCTGTCCTGATCTGAAGTAAGTGCCCCTGATTCCCATTACTGGAAGTGATAGGTTGGAGACATAGGGTTTTAATGCAGAAGAAAACAAACCCAGCATACGCATGGTAGATAGTCAAGAGAGTTTGTGCAAGCAGAGTCTTAGCTTACATATATGGGCATTCAACTAGGAGGGAACTGAGATGGGATCATTAAGTTTCAAGTTGTTGACCAGATATTCTGGGATCTGAAAATGACCATAAAGTTCCCCTAGCCCACCATATTATGTTACATAGGATGTGCCTATTCTGTTTCAAGAGAAGACTCTGCTAAAAGAAATTCTGAGAAAGGAAAAGCACGTAACTTTCTCTAATTTCATTGTTCAAAACCCTTCTGAATAATATATCTGTCCCTCAGTTTCCCCGTAGGGACAATGGTGATGTAATTGCTTCTCTGCTCACTTCAGTGTGTCATTGGGAAAAGCTAACGAAATTATGGGAGTGTACTTTTTGATTGTTAAGTATCAAGTTAGCAAGCAGCAGAGGGATTAGAAAATATCTGCTTTTAGGAAATTAAATGTTATTATTTTTAGTAGAAACAGAGGAAATTTGATCACACACTTAAAATAAGACACACATGGATATTTAAAAGACCTGTAGAAAATGGCCTCTCTGCCATTCTTTACTCCCTGTTCCACTTCCCCTTCTTGGCTGACTGGCTGTCTTGGCTGACTAAGCCTATCCTAGAAGTCTAATTTTATAGCCCTTTGAGTCCAGTTCTGATTTTTATAGAATGCTATGTTGGAAAGATGCTTAAAAACCAGTTAGTACAACTTCTTTCTTTCACTGTAAGGTGAAGGGACTTGACCAGGTTACATAGTGACAGAATTGGCACCGAAACAGGGACCTACTGGTTTTTCTTGGCCATGATTATTTTTTAAAAAGTGGTGGCAGAGAGAAAGCATGCAGACATAGAACTTCAACCAAGGCATTACTTGAAATCAGAAACTCCTCATTGTCCTCTTCTTACAAAAATGCGGTTAGGAGTTTTTTTCTGAACTGCAAGCTGTCAGAAGGTGAGATGATTTCAAATTAAGGCTAATCAAAGAAACTGTTTGGGGGGGTCACAAAAGGTCTTTTCCTGCTTTTAATTTAGAAATTCAAAACTTGAGAGGATAGGGTTAGCCTGCTTTTTTAACCTATTCCTGACCATGCACATATTCAAACTTTTCCCTGAATTGTTAGGAACTTTATAAAGACTAGTAAAGAATGTTTACTCAAATCCAAAGTAGCCACACATTTTGCACACACATACATAGGAGCACAAATACACAAATGTCCAGAGGATGAATGAGTTAATAAGCAACTTCCAAAGATGGTTTTTGTTTGTTCATTTAAGCTATAAAGAGCCATTCATTTCACAGCAAAGACTGAATGCAGCGTTAGCTGGAATGCAATAAGACATTAATACAAATCAGGATGTTTCTTGCTCCATCCAGAAGTGACTCACAGAACACTAGAATCTGATAAATCTTCCTATGTACTTTTCGCCTGACTTAAGAGTTCTAAATCCTAGGAAGCAATCATTTCTTTTATCTAATGTGGGAGCTCTGGTCAAGGAGCACAGTGAAGCCCATGCAATGCTGTAATTGTGAAGTGGGGAGTGGGGGACAGCACCTTAACTGCAAATCACAATTTAAAACAAAGCTAGAGTCAGAGGAAATACAAATCTGGCCAGGGGCTGACAATAGAATAGTTCAGATCAACCTGTCACTGGGGCAGGAAGGCCCCCGCACATGCACAGAGAAGGAGCTAAGGTTGCTCTCTGTTGAGAATCAGTGCACAGCTTGTGCACCCCACCTCCAGTGCTCACAAGCCGTTGGCACATAGTGTGACTTCACGATTGTGTCTGCACTTCAATACTTTGCCTATAGCTGTGGGTCAGGGAAACAAGATGCAACCCTGACAGTCAGCCGGATTTCTGCCCCTTATGTTCCCAGGTTTGTCCTTGCTTACTAAGTATTTACCAAGAGGCATGCACAAACACACTCACATTTGATCAGCTATCTCCCAGGAAAGTCTTACAACAACAGAACAACCGAAAATCACTGCACACAGTCCCCCCAACTTACATATTTGATTAAGTTTCAAAACTATTATTAATTTGCACACATTTGATCCAGAGAAACCATAAAATTATAGTTGCAAAGTTTGATTAGATGTTAAGTTGAAGTTCCTAGCTTCGCTCATATGCTGAGTTAACCAGAAAATAAAATTCTGGACTAAGTTTATGGATATGCTACTCACCTGAGTTATCCCAGGAGTTCGTTTGCTGCTGTGGCTGCGGCTGAGGCTGCGGCTGTGGTGGCTGCTACTGCCGCGGCTGCTGCTGCTGCTGAGGCTGTGGCTACTGCTGCTGCTGCTGCCACTACCCCTTCTGTTAGCCAGGTAACCTCGCTAAATCTGTTTGGTCAGTGCGACTGAACAAAGATTCTGGCTTTCTTAACCTGAAAACTATTTGGGCTGTACCAAGCTCTGCTCACAGGGGGAGGTGCCTCACAGCAACTTCAGGAGCCCTTGCCCCGCCCAGCACTCAGAAACTGATCCTGAGTCAGGAGGAAAATCTGGAAGGCGTCCCTACCAGATGTGCAGATGGGTTGCCCACTCCAGATCCACCCACCAGCAAATTGGAAAGCCCAGAAAGCCACGTCTGAAAGCCCTTTCTGTTTCAAGGAGAAATCTGACTCTCAGGAAGCGAGTCTGATAGGTTTTTGACTTCTCTGTCCCTAGGTTAAAACTGCAGACATGGACATTACTGGAGAGCGGACATGGAGAGAAAAATATGGAAATGCTGGCAAGGTTCTAGAGAGCTAGGCTGCAGATGTGGGCCTCATATGTATCTCTCTAAGAGAAATGAACACTTCAATGTCAAGGAGTGAAAGAGCACCTAGTGGGAGACAGGAACGCAATGTACACTTTGTAACATTTGTAACATTTGGCCAAGGCCAAACAGAAAGAAGAATGGTTTGATTCCATGGCAGCTGTAAAAGCCTGATTTCTAGCAACAGTGCAGTGGAGATCCTGCCAAGCAGTAAAGAGATGAAGCACAGAGCAGATAATTGTTTGGCTGAAAGGCCAACCAAGAGGCTCCAGTCCCCTGAAAAGACTATGTTGAACCAACACCTCCCTCATTCAAGTTCCTGCTCCTTTTATTCCTGAGACATTCATTGGAACACAATTTGAGGAACATTATTCTCAGGGCATTTCATTAATTTCATATTTGTGAGATGTGAAGGCTCCCATCATCTCATTCACCAGATTTCCTGTCCCATGTTGTTTAATCCTTGAACTTGAAACTAACATTCTGTGTTCCTACCCCTGTTCTCTTTTTCTGGTTAGTTGAAGATCTAATAAGATGAAGGGAAAAAGGGAGAGAGGGAAAGGAGAGAAAGTGAGAGAAAAGGAGAGAGAGAGAGAGAAAGGAGAGAGAGAATATTACTCCTATTTACTGGCCTCATACCAATATGTTTTCGTGAAACAGATCTGAGCATTTCTATGACTAAATTTTTTAATATGTCCCCTTGACATTTTCCTTTGTGCTTTTTATGTAAAGATGGAAATCAAGTTAAAGTTAGGGGCAATTCAAAATGCCAGAGCCAAAAAGAATTAGACTTTCAAGTATTGTCACCTAATTTATCTCGAGAGTAAGAGATATCTTAAGTAAGTATGTCTTATGTAGGATTTTGGCTCTGAAATCAAGGGAGGATGTTTTGTCTGGGCTCATCTTCAGCTGTCTTTTCAATCTCCATAATTTTTAAAAATGTAGGAAATCATAAAATCTGAACATTAGCATTAGAGACCATATCTACTCTCTTGATCAGTGCAGAAATAGCCTCTGGGCATTCTGGAAAATCCACCTCTTTGTAAAGCAGATATCCCATATGTGGCCATTTTCAAGTTATTAAATTGTCTTCAATTTATTGAAACAAACATTATACTCATAAAACTCGTTCTAATTCCTTCGTCACATTGCAGAAGCCAATTAGAATATCTGTCATGTTACCCAAAGCTTTGTCCTCAGACAAACATCCTCAGGTCTTTTCCAGAGGATATGGTCTACACATAGTTTATGATTCATTTTGTCTTTTGAGCATAAACCTGCTCTGCATATAGCTTGTAGCTTAATTAAAACCCTCTGTTGTTTCTTTCTTAGACGTCTATTGTGTGCCTCATTCTGTATTTGTATAATTGACTTTCAATTTAATCTAGATGCTGAGCTTATATTTATTCTCAAAAAAAACCCACGTTGCTTATTCCTTTTTCCAACTTTTTTTCATTAAGGCACCTCTTAAAACTGGTATTTTAGACATTTTCAGCCACATTTCATAGACATTTTAATGTCACAGCTATATATAGATGTTTCTGTATTGCATGTACAATACAAATAAATGTTCTATACAAAAAACATGGGGCAATATTGTCCCCATTAAGAATGTATGCTCTAGGCTAGTAAGTTAGTTATCTGAATATTTCGTTAGTCACTAATAAGTGATTAAATGAGATATGGGATACAAAATATAATATTGCAGTGTCATGTTAGAGTGTTCCTCTTATTAACAATTACTTCTATTAAAGTTATTAAATTTGAAAAAATCCATGTAACTCGTTACGACCAACCTCCTGTTTTTGCATCCTTTCTAAATATGTGTATGATTTTTTTCAAAACTCTTCCTGAAAACGCAGATGCATTATGTGTGGTGTTCTTGTCATATACCCTTGCAGATATCCTTTCAGAAAGGAAATGGACTTAGTTAGGCATGACTTGCTTTTGTGAATTTATGCTTACCCCTTAGTGATTTCCGCTCTCTTTCTAAAGCCTCACAAATGACCTATTTAATAATCCGTTCTATGCTTTTTTGCCAAGGGTCAATGCCATGCTCACTGGTCTTCAGTTTCCAAGATTTACAACTCATACTCCCTGATGCCACCATTCACCTGACCCAAGAATCAAGATATTTTCCTGTTTTTACATCTCATATCTCTTCCCTTGGCTCTATTTCTCAAAGGTTACCAAAACTGGTGCTGTGATCAATCACATCGGATGTAATTTGTCTAGGCCTAGAAACTTGAACTCATTGAAGGCAACTAAATACTCCCCTATTATCTCCTCATCTATCTTCAGTTTTAATTTTCTTTCCAATTCAAATATTATGCTTTTTGATGGAAAAGTTAAGTAACTTGCCCATAATCACACACTCAGTAAATTGGCAGAGCTGGTATTTAAATCTCCCACATACACACTTATTCTGACTCTCTAGTCTAACTTTTCACCAGAACCGTTTATAGTTTTCAACTGTCGAATGAATAATATGGTCCACAGGAGCTGTGAGTTTCAAAGTGAAAGAGAGCTCTGTCAACAGCATATACAGGGAAGACTTTGTCAAACAGGTAGAATTTGAGCTGAATCTTTAAGTATGAGCATAATTCTAATAGGAAGAAATAAGTGGTGAAAAAATAAATAATAAAGCACCTTGGATCTGCCTCATAGTCTACTTATTATTAGGAGCAAGGATACCACAGATTGGAGACATAGCAAGGATGTTCTTGCCTTCCCTTCGAAACTATTCAGTCTTGCTTTGTTGTTTATTAGTTATACATCCTAGGGCAAGTCACAGTCTTCATCCATGGCTTCCAGATCTATAAAATGGGAACAATGGGCCCTTTTTGAGCATTTCTGTAAGGACAAAATGCTTTCACACCTACAAGAAGTACATAGAACTATAACTGAGACTTGAAAACATTACTTATCATTACTATGTGATGTATCCATTAATTTAATTTGTGTTTGTTGGTTATCACTGTATGTGAGATACTATGCTAGGTGCTAGGTGCTGGGTTTTTGCTAAGCAGCAAAAACCATGATCTCAGTCCTCTCTGAATTAAAGATAATCCATCATTTAACTTCATAGAAGGTTTTGAGTTTGTATTACTTTTTGTGCTATTATCTGGACAAAGTGGCAATATTTTCTTCAACTACAACTGTCTTTCCTTATCTTAAGAAGATCTTTTGCAGAACTTTATAGGGTTACTGGTAAGTAGGTTTTTGTTGACTAATAATGATTTATGGACTGAGTGAATGACTGGTGTCTCCAAGATGCTAGAGATTCTGAATAATTCTATCGCAATCTTCACCCTCAGCTTATTCTCTCTTGCTTCCTTCCAGTCTTATGCTTGTTGAATAGTTTCCGGTATCTCCAGCATTTTCCTTCCCTATATTGTAAAACCAAGTTCCCTGTGGGGAGAATAAAAGAGAGTCACCCTAGTGTGCCAGTGGTGGTGGTGTGGTGCTCACTAGTGTAATAGTTGAGCAATGTGAGGAAGTACCACTTGCTGTTGGCTAGCTAACAGCAGTCCGTGCCTCTTTTGAGTTTACAGTCCCCCAGGGCCAGTAAAAGTGTGAATAGAAGCCACAAAGAGGATGAACTGTCAGTTTCCAAACCAAATAGCTTTGTGCCAGTGTTGGGTGGAGTTCAACCGAGACTTTGTGAGAGGGTAAATTGGATGTCTTCCTTGTTTGGCCTGGTGAGCACAAAAACATGCTCCACTGGGCCATCAGTACAACTTTCTTTAATCATTTGCCCTGTCATCTAAAGTGTCTCAGTTTCTCAATAGGAATCAAAGAAAATGTCTTCCCCTATTAATTTGAATATTTATAGTAGTTGATATTTGCTGATTGTATTAAATGCATGCCAATGTTCTTGATTATCACAGTCCTTCCTCAATCAAAAGATTAGTTTCTGCAACATTTGATGCTGAATTGCCTGGCCACTGTATTCTGAAAGCTAGACGAAATTTCAATTCACACGTAGCTTACGTTGAGAGAGGGAATTCTGGGCTGGGAAAGGTTAGGTAGAAATCCTCCATCCAGCCATGGTCAATATGTGGTCAAGGATAGCCATGAATGAGGCCCAACCAAAGATGTAAATGTACTTAATCTATGATGAGGTTTTTTTAAAACTCAATTTTCTGATTCTCAAACACGAACTTTGTAGATGCAACTCTTGCATCACAGTGCAATGGACACACTGCATGTCATTTTCATTATAAGCATAAAATATAGTCCAAGAAAGGTCAGCTCTAGAGAATGAAGCTTTGGGTGCTGGGTCAGAATGGGCAAAACAATAGACAGAAAATTAGGCAAGAGATGAAGAATGGAGATAACCCAGAAGTTGCAAGTTAGGAAATATTGTTCAAGGCAGGGTGAGGTCAGATAATGCCTTACAAAGACTGAGAATGATGTCCCAGATCAGACACTTATTCTCAGTGCTGGATGCATGGTGTAAATAAACCATATTGGCATGTTTCTATTGAAGATGTCCTTCCACTGTGATTCTCTTTTCTACCTTTCCATCAACTTAGATCTTACTCAATTTTTTTATTCCATAGTCATATTTTCTCCATGAAACTTCCTTCCTTCTTTCTGTACTAATCCAAGCTTCTAGGATAATTGTCTCACATCACACATGATCCTGGTTAGTTATTCTCCAGTAGCATGGTGACACACAGTTGCAATCCTAGTGTTTTGGAACCCGAGACTGAGACATTAAGAGTTCAAGGCCAGTTGAGGACTGTACCTCTATTTTCTTCACTTTGATAATTCCCATAGTGTGGAACACCAGGCGAGGACCAAATTTCCGTGCAACAAATACTTGGTCAAGGCTGCTAAACACATTCAGAATGAAATTACGAAGCTTATTAAGAGACTTGAGATGAGCCCATCACATATGAGAAAGGGGAGAGAGAGGTAAAAAAAAGAGAGAGAGAGGGAAAAAGAGGGAGAGAGACTCAAAAAATCATCTGGTACTTCAAACTTAAAAAAATGGAGAGATCTCATGGGAAATGATAGTATCCGTCAGAACTGTACATTCACCAACAACCATACTTAGCTCCATGGACACTTTCAGAATTAAGGGAAAATGGGGGGAGGTAGCCTTGAATTGGTCTTAAGAATGAGGGTAAAATAAGGATGAGGATGGTTAGACACAGAATTATGAAAATTTCCAACATGGGAGGTAGGAACTCTTTTTGTTATTCTAGTTAAATGTCATTTATCTGGCTTTCAATAGTTTGGAATTTTTAAAAACTTGAATGAAGGAAAGCTGCAGCTTGCTATAAGAGAATCTTAAAAGAAAAGAATTGTTGAACCAATTAAGTTTCCTCCACGTTTGGAGAGAGGATAGGGAAGGATTTCTTTTACTTAGTTAAAAGATATTTTTCCAGTTCCTTCCAAGAGCTCTTTGGAAGCCTTATTAAACTAATTAGAGCTTATTACTTGTACTATTTTTTCTTGTGCAAATGTTTAGGAGGTCTAAAGCTACATTTAAAAATTTTGCAAAATCTGGAATTCTGCCTTTTCACTATCTCAGCTCCCTCTACTTCCTCAGCTGGAGCCAAGAAAGAGGGGAAGATGGTTTGAAAAACACCAAAGTACTAGGAATCTCCATGCGATATCTCATTTAATTTTCATAAAAATAGCTCTGTGGGTGGCAGAGATAATGAGTGTGTGTGTGTGTGTGTGTGTGTGTGTGTGTGTGCGTGTGTCTGTTTTTGTGTGTGCAAGTGTGTTGTGTGTTGTATTGTATTGTATGAGGTGTGTGTGTCTGTATCTGTGTTTCTGTGTGTTTTGTGATGTGTGTATGCATGTGTGGTGTGTGTGCGTGGGGGGGTACTCTATTGTATGAGTGTGTGTGTGTGTGTGTGTGTGTGTGTGTGTGTGTGTGTGTGTGTGTTAAGTAACCAACCTCAGGCTGCTCAGTCCATACAGTCTCTGTATGTGTGTCTGTGTATCAGAGAGCACTGTGTGTACCTGTGGAGGTCCAGGGTTATTTTGGGAATCACCATGAATTGCTCTACCACCTCTTTGCTTTGCTCTGGAGTTTTCTGGGTTCCACCTTCCTGCTGCCATTTCCTCCTGACATTTTTATGTGGGATCCAGGATCCAAATTCAGGAACTTCTGCTTGTGAGGCAGAGGCTCAATTCCTAAGCCATCCCTCTGGCCCTAGAATACTGTTTCTTTAAAAAAAAATTCTTCCTACTCCAAAGCCTTCTTGCTTTTCCCAGAACCATGTTGCTTTTAAATTGAAAATGACCATTGACAATTACAGCATTCAATGACTTTAACGAAATCTTGCTGTATTAAGTATTTAAATGATGTGAATTCATGACAACACATGCTAAAATGGAGGAATAAAAAAATGCCCTAGTTTTAGAGACATAGAAAAGGTTTATGTCTGTCAAGGGTTTAGGGTGGGCACTTCCGGTGAAAGATGGGCATGGCAATAAAAGGACTATATCATGAAAAGTATTTGAGATGATGGAATTGCTCAGTGTCTTGGTTGCGATGATGATTATTGAAGTTAATGTGATAATACTGTATAGGAGTAAATGCATACACACAGATGAATGTAAGTAGAGTGAGAAATCTGAATAATGTAGATGAATTAATGTGAACGTCAATATGCTAGTTTTGTGATATCATGCTAGAGATTTGCAAAATGTCACCACTGGTGAAAGCCATTAAAAGCATAAATACGATTTCCATACTACTTCCTTCAACTGATTATGAATATACACAATTATCCTAATACCTTTAAAGAACAGATACTATATAAGGGGAATGTTAATATATAAATGAAGTATATTTTTTTCTAGCCTGAAGGATGTCTTTTTAAACAATGTAGTTCCAATATTCTGGTTGGTTTGAACAGTCCAGATGTGAGTTGAAAAAAATGTTGGTGGGACTTTAAGCTCTAGGAGACCATTCCCCAGGGAGCAGCACAGGTCACTGAGCCTGGCTGAATGCAAGGGAATGGGAGTGTGGTGTGAAATTCTAAGGAGCAGATTTCACGGTTGGGGGCCTTTTACTCCAGGCTGTAACTTTACAGGTTCCTCTACTCTTGGCCAGAAGAAAGAACTCTATTTCCAAAGACCTGGCTACAAAAGACCAAAGCCAGAGCCAGCTATAGAATTTCAGGGTGCAATGCAAAATGAGAGTATGGAGTCCCTTGCTCAAAATGTGATGTGGGACTTCTGCTTCAATTATATTGGGAATTTCAAGACAGCAACTATGGAACAGTAAACCAAGCTTGGAATTCCACTAAGCACATAGCCCTGTGTGATTATATAGGCCTTCAGTTGGCATTTATGTCAAATTTCCACAGCTCCCAACATTTAGAGAGTAGACTATCACCTCTACCCCAGCCTCTTTGTGCTGGTCTGGATTGACTAAGATGGCAGAGACCAAAGAAGCCTTTTGGGACCTATTTCCTGTGAAGTGATCTGATCACTTCAAAAATCCCTGCAGAGAGAAAATAAGCCTCCATCAAGGACTGCAAGTAAGTAATGAGACATCCAGTTAAGTTCACAGACTTTCGTTCCTGATCATTTACAACTGAGGGGGTATGATCTCACCAGAAGGGGAAGGCATATAGTCTGGCAGATTAAAAGTAACCATTTTGCAAATGGGTGATTGATCCCTCCCTCACTGTGGTTTCCTACTTTTATTACATCTACCTTTGAATATACTCTTATAACAAGACTCTAGTTTAACAGCTTTTTATCTCTAGCCAGGAGGTGACATACAATACCCATCAGGATGGAGTGAAGGGCACTGCAGGAGCAGCAAAACTTCAAAAGAAAATCAACAAACCATAGTCCAGAACTTCAGAGACTCTATATCAACCACCTAGAACTAGGCCAGCCTAATCTCTCTCCATCCTGAAGCTCAGGGAAATTTGCGAAAGAGGGGGTGGTAAGATTGTAAGGGCACAAGGATGAGAGGAGTAATGATATGCAAGATACTCCACACAAGTTAGGGCCAAAGCAATCATAAATGGACTTTGCATGCCCTGCGCAATGTCCAACACACTATTGACCCCACAAAGTCTAGCATTTGCTAAAGGCACCAAGATCCTTGGAGGCAAGGGATTGACAGCCACAGTAGTGTTCCTATGCTTAAGGGGAAACACGGAAAGGGTCAGGAAATGCCACTGGGTCCTTGTACGTCATCGGAGAGGAGGACTCAGAGGAGAGTCTGGCATGCACATTAAAAGGATTCTTTGGGGATTGGGGGTGGGGGAGGCACTGGGGGATTGGGAGGAAAGGGTGAGGGGAGGGGGAGCAGGGGGGTCGGGGGGAGGAGGAGGAAGGGAGGGAACCGGTGTACCTATTAAGTTTGTATGAGTGGAAATAATAATAAAAATGTTAAATAAAATAAAATAAAATAAAATTAAATTAAAAAAATCCTTGCAGAGAGTACTGGCGACACAGCAAGGCTCATCCAGAATCATGCTAACCTAATCTCTCCCCATCCTAAGGCTTAGGGAATCTTGTGGAAGAGGAGGTGGTGAGATTGTAAGAACCTAAAGATGGAATGGTTCACCACTGGACAAGACATTCCACTCAAGGCAGGACTGCTGCATCCAGGAACTCACTGCAGTGAGACTTGTCCTTACCATACCTGCATAATGATTGACATACCAACATGCCCCCATAGACTATTGAGGAACTCAAGAGAGTAAGAACATACAGTGGAAATCTTGGGGACCAAAGCTGGATGAGCAAAGGGAAATGCCCCTATCAGTGAGGTAGCCCAAGGAGGAGCACCTTGATTTGCCACAGAGACATGAACCCACGCAAGAATAGAGAAGCCAGAGGGAACCCTAGAACTCATAGAACCAGACCAACAGGAGGGTGGGAGAGCATGGGATGGATTGATGAAAAGACAGGAAAGGGAATGGGAAGGAGGGAGGGAGGGAAGAGAAGGGAGGAAGGAGGGAGGAAGGAGGAGGGAGGGAGGGAGGGAGGGGAGGGAGGGAGGGAGGGAGGGAGGGGAGGGAGGGAGGGAAGCAGGGATAAGTACTCAATATACTTGTAAAACTAGAAAAATAAAAATTTTTAAAAATCCCTGCAGAGAGATGAACATTGAACTACAGTTGTTAACACTTGAGGTCAAATGCAACCTTTGTCATTCTCAAGTTCACTGGTGGTCCCAATTCCTCTATAAAATTGAAGGATCTACATTGGGTTGTAAGACACTAACAGAGTCATGCTTAATAGAATTGTGAAATCTTGGGCAGGCAAGATAGTGCAGTGGTTTCAGTGCCTGCTCACAAATCTGGTGGCCCAAGTTCCATCTTGGAAGCCCACAAGGTATAAGGAGAGAACTGACTTCTGAGAGTTGTCCTCTGACCTCTCTCTACCTGTGTGCCATCTCTCTCTCTCTCTTTCACTTTCTTCCTCCTTTCTCTCTCTCTTTCCCTCTCCCCCTTTCATTTTTCTCAAATACTAGATATAAATAATTTTTGAAAAAATTGTGAAAACTCTCGCAGTGCAAGGTATCTCAAAAGGATTTTTATTCAACTATCACCAAGTTTCTCTAAGAATTTAAAGACAGACATCTCTGATATGTGGGGGGAGAAGGAAGGTAGGCTTAAAGTGCACGGTCTAGGGTACAGCAGTCCTATTTCCCATCTTCAGACCAAGTCTACCCTCATAAATGCAAAATTCTGAGGATGATCATAATAAAATATAGGCAAACAAAGTTTGGAAGAAGTTCAGGCAACTTACACACCCAAGGCCTTGAAATCTCTGAATTTTAAAAAAACTTCCTTTATATCTCGGACAGAATGTTACAGAAGCCTCCAACCTGGAACTTCCAACAGGAAAAGTTTAAAAAAATGAAAAAAGAGTAACTTAACAATAGAAAATCTTCTTTGGCAATACCCAACCTATTGACACTAACTCTCAGTAGAACAACAATATGTCCCTGATTAACTGGGCTGAGTAGGGTTCTGGTCTTCCACATCCTACCTACAAGAAGTAATCAGTATTCCAGTGCCCCCAGAGAGTAGTATCAGCAGTGAATCCCACAGTGAGCTGAGCCTTCACCTCCACATAGCAGCAAAGACACTGAACAACATGAGATGAGGGGGAAGACTAATTGGTTTTCCTAGGCAGTGATTCTCTTGAAATGAATGGAAAATCTCAGCAAAGAAATAGACATTGTAAAAGAACCAAAAAAAGTGATATAACAAAAATCACAGTAACAAAAATGCATCCTAAAAAGGTTTCACCATAGGATGGAAAATAAAAACCCAGAGGATCAGATCAGTGAAGTTGAAGAGAGATCAATAAAATTCATTGAGAACAGAAGAAAAGTCCAATCAATTGTGGCAGCCCACACCTATAATCTTAACATTTCAGAGTATGAGACAGGAGAATCATAAGATCAATTCTGCACTAGTGTGAGTTTCAGGCTAGCATGACTGTCTAAAAGCCAACTAAACAAACAAAAGCACAGAGGAAAAAGTGTTTAAAGTGGGAATAGGTATCTGTAGGAGAATAACAAAGGTGCTAACATTTGGACCAAAGGAATTCCAAAAGGAGAGAGTAAAGAACATGGTGCTGTGGAGAGTAGGGAGATGTGCCACCAAACATTGTCTTTGGAACGTGACAAGATTGTTGCACCTATGAACTCACAGCTGTGTTTACCTCCACAAGACCTATACGTTATTAGGTCTGTCAACTTTTCATCATGAAAAAGACACTATTATATTGTGGCCCTGAGGGACTATTGAGGGTTAATGGTGGCTAGAAAAAGACAGACTACTTTCCAAGTGGTATGCCCATGGATATATCATCCATCAAGCAGTCATGTTAAGAACCTACAGGATCTTGGAGATGTAAACAGTAATTCCTGCTCCCAAGAATCAATAGTCTTCTTCCAAGATGGAATTTTTTAACCTTGTCACTATTTACATGTGGAGTAGGCAATTTTTAGTTATAAGCATCTGTTGTGTGCATTACAAAATATTTAGCCGTATCTGTAGCCTCTATCTATAAGAAGATAGTAATTTGGGGCTGGAGAGATGGCTCAGGGATTAAGGTCCTGAGTTTGGATCCCAGGGCCCATGTAAAAATGCCAGGCAGAAATGGCAATGGCCTGCACTTCTGGCTCTGGTGGGTGGAGTCTGGGAAATCCCAATGGGAAGCAAGAAGGTAGAAGCAATCCAGGATGATTCCCGAAGTCATCCTTGGTCCTCCACAGAGACACATAGTGTCCCTCTCTCTCTCTTTCTCTCTTTCTCTCTCTCTCTCTCTTTCTCTCTCTCTCTCTCTCTCTCTCTCTCTCTAACACACACACACACACACACACGCACACACAAACACACATAAAATAAGTAAAAAAATTAAATATTTTAAAAAAGATACTAATTCCATCCAAGTACTAACAGTCTGAAATAGCACACATATGGCCAAATGGCACCTGAGTTAGGGGAATACCCTCATCTGAAAATCCCTATTCTACAGTAAATTAACAAGTGAACAAGTAATTCATATGCAGTGTGATGGATAGAGGAACTTCCTTTGATGTCTCATTGCTTCCATAAGCACTACAGAGGTAGCCTCACTTAGCTTTCAGCTTTAGTTTCTATCACAAGGCTGAAGTGCACACTTGATTGTACTGAATTATGTAACCCAGAATATATCACTCCTTTCCTTTTTATCCCAGGAAATTTCCCATTTCTCTACCATAAATACTTCCCCTGGCTAACTTCCTGAAATGACATTTCAAACACAGGAAACAAACTCTTCCTTAGCTCTCTTGATTCGGATGACTTTGATTGAGCATCTATCATGTGCCACGTGCTTTCTGCACATTGCCTACTTATTTTTCATCATCATAAGTCAGGCCCTTCTGAGGAGCTAGATTTCACCCCAAATTTTCTCATGACATGCACTGGTAACATGTCCCATGCTGCCACCATGATGAGTGCCCATGTTTGGGATATCCAGGCATTTATAGTAACTGTCTTTCTTCTTTTATCCATTTCTTGTGTCCCTCTTTAGAAGCTCGAGTGCCTCAGGTACCATGCCCAGAAAGGAACAGATTCCTTCAGGAAAAGGGAATCTGCAAAAGTTTCTGATTGGTGTGATAATACCACCTAAAGTCTTCTGGAGCATTTCCAGAGAAACTTCTATGTGGAATGGGTAAGATTTGAGCTGGAACAGGCAGGATAATTATTCTTTGGAAGAAAATAAGCATTTGAGTCGCAGGGGAAAGACATCCAGAGTTTAAGGTCAGAAACCATGTGGAAATGTGAGGTATGTTGGGATAGGCTTCAAAACTCTTGGTTGCAAACAATTGGGGATCACACTATGTAGAGCCGAAATATAGACTGTGTTTACATGAATTTAGAAAGCTGGTATGTGGAGACATAGGAGCCTAGGTGGCCAAATATAGATGTAAAGACAGTCGTGAACTTGTCGTCTGGGCATCTGGAAAGCTATTGAAAGTGGATAATATAACTGAAACGTCCTTCCTGTCAAGCACATCTGAAATGGAGATGGCAAGCAAGATCCACCTAATGAGAAACTAAGTACCCTTTCCTCCTTAGTTCTCTAGCTTGGGTCTGACTTTTTATTCATGGAGTTCTTATCTGTGTTTTCACTCAGACATTTCTAAAGGACCATCTCCCCCCAGCAAGCATCCGTTTTCTCTCACTATTGTCCCCCTTTTCCTCCTCTGCCCAAACCGTATCACTTTCACTCGTGGGATTAGCTACAAATTTGATAGTGTCACATATATGTTACTGGATTCTCATGACCTCATAATACTGAAGTCTGGGCTTAGAGCATTCCATGCTGTTGTTAGAAGCAGAAGCTGACATAACTCCAGGCTTAGTATGGGAGCATGGGGTGGGGTGAGAATGAGGGTAGACATTAGCATTTGAGAAGCGGGTCTTTTGGTGACCTTTGCTCATTTCTTAACTATTTGAAGAGATCTTTCCCCAATTCATTTACTGCCCTCCGTGCTCTGTCCACCTCATTTCTGGATTCCAAGAGCCAACCAGAAAGACTTGTCTTGGTTAAACAGTGTTTAGATATCGAAAAGTGGCCAATGTGTTTTGAGAATATAAACTTTTCCTGATTTGTCAAGGACCCCATAGGACTGATGCTGCTGCTATTGGAGCTCATGTTCCCAGTTCTCTTGGACACTAAAATTAACAGATGGGACACTTCAATCCCAGGCACAGTTGTCAAAAAAAAAAAAAAAAAAAAAAAAACACGGTTTAAATCAGTCACAGACAACTGTTTCATTCCGCACACTTGCCTGGGTGTAACAACTGCAGGAATGCCTCTGCTTAAATTACACCCAGTAACACCACAGGGAGAGACATGTCTAGGCTGTATTCCTTCTCGGTCTGTTCTGAGCTGCTTTTAGAGCAAGGATCAGCAACCTTTCCATAGCAGTGTGCCAGGGTTCTGACCCATGTTCTTTTATCAGACTAGTGCGTGTGGGTTTATGTATGCAAGCAGTGGTAAAATGGGAGGGATGTGATAAGTAGAAGAAGGAGTTATATTGCATCTCCCAGAAGAGGATGTGGTGATCTACTAGTAGTTATAGTCAGAACAGGGCTGGATGATAACTTAAAAAAATGGTGACGAAGGTGTTCTAGCTGTGGTCTCTGACCTATGTACTTGTAGGAGTTAGTAACCAGCTCTTCCATGATGGAGTTTACCATTCATTCAGGCAATTGAATGAATACTCTGTGTCCAGTGCTAGCAAAACAGAAGTGCATAAGACATCTCTGAAGAACTTCACAGTTCAATCCCTAGCCCCAGTAACTGAACTGTTTTCTAGCTTAGAAGTCACTGACATTCATTCCATTCCTATTTACTATGCCAGATACTGTATTTTATTGAATACACAGAAAAATCAGACAAGGTCCTCTGCCTCGAGATGTTTCACTCATAAAAATATAAATGGTAGCATAGACGTCTCCTTTTGCAGTCAGCTTGGTAAGAGATGGTTGGTTTAGTTGGGCCTCTAAGACACCTTAGCATCCCTGATATAGAGGATAGATTACTTAAATGTGGGAAGGTCAGCTCTGGTGGCGTGACCCATCCTTAAATGTGAGGCATCTTATTCCAAGTTCCTCCTAGGTGCCTGGTTAACGTGTTATTTTTTGTTTTGAGAGTGATGTCTTTCATCTTTCCATTCACATAAGAAAAATAAACTCAAGCTAGTGAAATGAAGCAGGGAGAGCTCCTGATGAACAGATTCAGTTCTACATGTGGTTTGTGGGCTTTGGAGCTTCTTAAGCCCATAGTCATCCTATCAATTCCCCAATACCTTGTCTTGGCAGCTCTCACTGGGGCCCTTCAAGGTAGTAACTAGTGCCTTGAAGCTGTTTCTCTCTGTTAAGAATTCTAATAGAAATCACACACTCAGCCAAGACAAAGCCACAGAGGGCTAAGTACGATATCATGTTTCTTTGCTTATGACTGAAATTATATTAGCTTGGTGTGGTTATCTCATGTGGATTAGAAGCTCGAATGAGTAAAAAAAATTGGAAAATGAATTATTCCATAATAAATGTAGCTTTACCAGAAACAAATCTTTCCAAATGGGAGACTCATAGGGGAAAAATAATAAAAAGGATCCTTGGTGGTGAAAAGGTTGGAAATCACTAGCCTTCTCGTCTGGATGCCAAAGATTGGCTGCAGATTCAAAGCCCATGACCACAGAATCCTGGGATTATTGGCATCTGACACCCCTTATGTGGTTCCTGTTGGAAAAGCAAACATGCTCTCTACCCAGCTTTCTAAAGTGTTATACATTAACCTGCTTACAAAGCTCCATTCACGGGTGGACAGGTTTTTTTTGGATCACGATCTACTGTGTTTTTGTGTCTGCAGTGAAAGAACGTTTTAGAAGAAACACAGTCTTGCCTGCAATCTACAAAGCTATGCTATTGTGGGACAAGCACAGGGGTGCTTATAACTTACAGAGCTGGAACAAGCTGTCCACACCTTTCTGCTTCTCACTGACAGCCTTCATGTGGGACCTCTGAACAAGCACACTGCACGAACACACACACACGCACACACACACACACACACACACACAGAGAGAGAGAGAGAGAGAGAGAGAGAGAGACTAAGACTATTCACTGAGTGGAAGCAAAAGGCTGGATAACGAGGGAGGAGGTCTGAGGGAGCCTCAAGAAAGATTCTGAGCAAGCCTTCAGGGGAGCACCCTATAAAACTGAGGGAGGAATCAAGGTTTCTGGAGAGAGAAGGAACTCATATGAACACTGAGTTCAGTCTACAGTTTTAAACCAATGTGGACAACTGTAATTATGATAAAATCCAATAGCATGAAAATGGCTTCTTAACCGATTTAAGCAAACAGTTCATTAGTATTAAGTATGCTCACATTGCTGTGAAGAGAATTGTCAAAACTTCTTCATCTTGCAAATTGAAACTCTATATTCATTTCTGCAAATTCCACATTTTTTGTGTCTCTGGTAACTACCGTTTTACTCTGCATTTCAATGAATTGGATTACTTTGCTATCTTAGGATACAAATACTCACTCATAGGACATTTGACTGCATTATTCCACCTAACATAATGTCCTCAAGGTCCATCCATTTTCTACTATGTGACAAGATTTCCTTCATGTTAAGTCTACATAATATTCCGGTGCATGTATGTACCACATTTCATTTACCCATTGGTTGCTTCTACTTTGGAACTCATGTGAATAATAGTACAAAGAACACAGTTATACAAATACATCTCATAGATCCCACTTTCAGGGTTCTTTTTCGATATACACCCAGAAACAAAATTGCTAAATTATACAATGAATCTATTTTCAGTTATCTGGAGAATGACCATATGGTTTTCCATAGCAGCTCCACTATTTTGCATCCTTGTTATCAGTGTCCAAAGGTTGTAATTTCTCTGTATGTTCGCTAATACACATTAATTTCTGTTTATTTTTTATACTAGCTACTTTTTTTCTGGGAGAGATAAAACCTCATAGTAGTTTTGATTTGTATTTCCTTAATGATTATTACTGTTCTGTATCTTTCCAAATGTCTACTGGCCATTTATATATCATTGGAAATATACCCACTCAAGTCATTTGCTCATCTTTTCTCTCACCCAACTATCTATTTGTTTGATGCTGGATTGTAAGAATTCTTTATATATTTCGGATAGTAACCTGTTATCAGATACATAATTTGTAAACATTTTCTTAAATTCTGTAGGTTGTTTCTCCAGCTTGTTCATTGTATTCTTTGATGCTTCAGCCCACATTTAAAGACAAAATTTTAGTTAGCAAATTGTACATACATATGTACAGAGTGATATGGTGTTTTGAAACATGTACATACCATGGAATAAGAAAATTAAACATGTATATTACCTCATATGAGTATTTCTTTTATGGTAAGAACATCAGTTGACATTTTGTAAGACAAGGAAAATGTATTAAAATGCAAAACAACCTCAGCAACTGTGATGAAATTCCTCTGAGTTCCATGCATTTAGGTTCCAGCACATCTTGATAATGAGCCTTTTCCAAGGTATTAGTTAGAAGAGACTCTATGTTACCATCCACTTTTATTTTTTTAACTTTTACTTATCTTTTGTGTGCACATATGTGATATGCATGCGTGTGTGTGTGTGTGAGAGAGAGAGAGAGAGAGACATAAAGAGAATGAGAGAGGAGAGAGAGAAAAGAAAGAGAGATGAGAAAGGTTGCACTGCTTCGTAGTGCATGCGTGGATCAAGGACAACATCTGGGACTTGTTTCTCTCTTTCTACCATGTGTACTAATGGGGTTTGAACTCTATCATCAGGCTTGTCTGCAAGTACCTTTATTCACTTAGGAGTCTTGCTTTAATATTCCATCTTCCTTGTTGCTTTGTCTATCTTCTACCTTATCAGTTGGCAATATGCAATAAAAATGGCAGCCTCCAATCTACTTGTGACCTCTTTGTCATTCAGCTAGGAAAGACTTGAAACTCTGTGCTTTTCTCATAGTCACTAAGGACTTAGTGTAAAGGTGATTTTTCATATCGAAATTGTGCAGTGTTGTCAGTTTAATGGAAAAGCCAGCAGATTGTCATCTCTGGCCTCTGTGACTATTAGCAGACCATTCCAACTTCCCTAGGTGGTTCCTTTCCTGTAAGCCTGATGATAACCTCACCCTCACTGCTGGGCTTTGTTGAAGCCTGATCAGGACAGACCCTGGGTTGTGGGGTGTCAACCTTTGCTAAGCCAGGAAAGCTCAGCACCATTGGAAGGCTGCCTGGACAGCTGAGGGTAGGCTTCCTCTCCGAGGCAGTGTGGCATTTGAACAGGAACAGGAGGCTTTCCTCAAGAGCCCTTGCTTCTGTTAGATGAGTGCTATAGCCTGGATTCTGTGAGTAAGGAGGTCTCCATGTCACAAGGCCCAGCAGCTCTTTCTGACTTAGAGTTTCTCCTGAAGTCACTCGCTTTCTCCATCCCATCACAAACGCATTCTCCCTCATCCAACTTCAGGTTTCATCCTTTGCTAAGCCCTGTTCCTTCCACCTTCTCAAAGTCTCTACAATTTTGCACCTCTCTCCTGTCTGTGCTATCACTGCCTTTTGCTTAAGCTGCTGTAATGTCTCACCTACATTGTGACATTGGCCTCCAATATGCTTCCTTGCCTACTGTTTTCATGTTCCTTAGGCCCAACCAGTACATGGCAACAGTCAGGGTGATTTAGCTACCCATTTTATCTGCTCATCTCACCCTCCTGCTTAAAACACTTCAGTGACTCCCCAAGCACTCTTTAGGGGGATATTGGAACTCCTTAATGTGGTTCCAAAGCCCCATATGGTCTGGCTTCTTCGGTGTCATTTCTCTCCACCTTTCCTCTATCATGCTAAACATTTGAATGCATCGGACTGCTCTCAGTTCTTCAGCACAGTTAGTTCACTCCTCAGAAATTTCAGACGTCACTTCCTCCATCACTGAAAATACTTCCCTCTCTTCCTAGCTAACTTGTTCACTTTTGGGTTTCAGCTACAGTGTCACTTCCTCTCAGAAGGTCCCTTTAGGTCCCATCGGGTTGAATTAGGGGCCCCATGTGATTTCCCTGCAATGCTCTATTTCCTCATGTTACAGCACTTGACATCCTGGCCTGTTCTAACTATAGATTTGGGGTGCGGTGAGGTATGAAGCCATGTCCCTTTACCTGTCTCCAGAACCTTGCACAGTTGCTGAGTACACAACACACTGCCATTTGTCAAGGGAATGAATATCTGATGTTCATATTTCCAACATGGCTTCCACCTATTTGCTCCTCTGCACTCTACTCCAGACAGCTCTGCCTTGTAAGAGGACTTTCTGATCTCCAGACACATTAGACAAAGATCATGCTTCTTTGTCTTCGTTCACACTGGTTTTTGGTTAGAAATGCCCTCTCTGCCTCCAGTTTGCCTAACAAACTCCAAATTATTTAAGCCCCAGCTCAGGTTTCACCTCCTCCTTGAAGCCTGCACTTGAAGGGAACCATTAAAAAAGATTTATTCTATTCAGGGCAATTCTGAGCTCATTCTTCATCATTAATGTTTTATTATCCTAACTCTAACAGCCTTTATCATACTACTCAAACTGCCCCTCTTTTGCATGCTCTCAGCACCTTATGGCATCTACAACATAGAACTGCCACAAGGCTTCGGGGGAGAGAGAAAGAGAGAGAAAGGGAGAGAGAGAGAGAGAGAGAGAGAGAGAGAGAGAGAGAGAGAGAGAGAGAGTATGTGTTTAGTTTAGGTCCCCCACTCTTAGATGATGTAGTACATTGTATAACCTTAACTCCTCCCCCATCCTTGGTTCCTTGTAATGGAATTTGAGCTTGTTTCTTCAATTAAAGTGAAACATAAATTCTGTCCCTTCCCCCCGCTTTGTCCTATTCCTGCCCATGTGCCCACTCATTACTGAGACAAGCCAGGGCTGCTTCCCTTTCAGGAAGCATCACTTTCCCAATTAGCCTTTGATTGGAAACAGTGCCATTGCAGCTGGGCTGCTTTAAGTGCCTGTCGGCAATGGCAAGCCTGGTCATCTGGAAAGAGCACTGGTTCAAGAATCAGTTCAGTCCCCAGTATCAGCCAATTGTGCCTCTGTGTTCTTTGACTCATAACTGGACAGTCCATCGCTGCTGGACTGAACTCGGCCTCCCTGTTAAGCACTTGGGTACTTTACACTGCTATAAGCTGTCTTCTCCTTTTTCAGTGTAAACTCCATGAAGATAGGAACTTGGCATACATTGCAAGCCTAGCAAATGATTCTTTTCCCCCTTTTAGACTCTAGATTTTATTATAATTATTAGATTATATACAATTCCTCTGCTAAGTTTCATGATGAGAAGATTTATATAATTTTAGTGTGTTTTAAATTACATGCTAAATAATAAATATTATGCTTCCCTGTCAAAAATGTACTTTTTCATATTTTTGTACCAACAACTAAGGAATTTATACTTTAAGGATGATAGTTCACAGATAATGGCAATGCATGCCCAGACAGTTCTATCTTTGAAAAGAAAACTTTATTTTATTTATTTGAGAGGAAGAGAGAGCAGCACACATGTAGAGGTCAGAAGTTGTTTTTCTTCTTCCACCATGTCGGCCTCAGAGATTAAACTTGGCTTGCAAAGTTCGTGCATTTGCACCTTTACATGCTGAGCCATCCCCCCAGCACCTTGAAGTCCATCATTCACAATTGCAATTAATCAGGGCTCCATTTCCTCCTTTTCTGAACAAGTGTCTCGAACTTAACAATTTTGTTCCTTAAAGTGTCACCCGCAGGACAGAAGCTCAAAGCATCAATGTGCAGCTCTTGCGAGCCACAGAATGTAAATCCTATGTATCCTAATTCATGTTGTGAATTTTCACAAGATTCCCCAGGTGATATCATACACAGCAAAGTTTAGGGGTGGTGCAAAATTCACAGATGAAATAACCATTGACATTCTTCCCAAGCTGCTGTCCTGAACACTCTAATGAAGTGGGACTGAGATGGGATCCTGGAACTGGTATGTGTTACGACTACCCCATGTGAGTCATTTCCCCCAAGGAACTCAGGAAACATTGGACGAGTGGCTCATAAAGACCTGTCTACTTTTTGACAGTTCGCAATTCTATATGCATTGGTTCATTTCTGTGGAAAGGAAATAGTGGCCTTAAATTGAGACTCACCCCTCTCTCAGTTGGGAAAAGTATTCTCAGAACTATTTAGGGCTGCACAGGCAGGGAAAAGAAGTGAAGGAAGGTTGCAAGAGCTTAAGCCAAGTCTTCTTGATTGGAGAAAATCAGCAGGCTCCAGGTTTCCAGGAGAAATGAGCTGCTTACTCAAGGCTGTTTCCTTGAAGCAATCAGGCTTGAGATGATCAACCTGCCTAAAAGACCCCTTAGAGTATTGAGAAGGGGGATTAGAAATGAAGGGTGCAGCACTTCTTCCACATTGGCAAGGGGATGAAAACCATACGAGTTGACAAGGAAAGCTGGGGAAAACCCCACCTACACAGGAATCCTATTTTCCGAACCATCTGTTTGGAGGTATGGCCAGGACAGGGATGTTTTCTGATTTGTGAATGCCTGTATGGACATTCTTTTTTCGGGAGGTACAAAATCAAAATCACACTTGGTTATATGTTTCACAGATCACCTTTATGTGGAAAAGGAAAAAAATATTACATAAGCTTGGGACGGCCCTGGAAAGTTCGGTCTAAAAATTTGCCAGCTTTACTCTATGTTTGGGTTTGTTTTTCTTATAAATATGCCTTAAGTTCCGTTGCTGGTAAGTTTTGGCTCCATGTGCAATTTAGACAGGTGGAGAAAATGTGGAAGGGCATTCAGAGGGTATTTTTCTAGGCAAGGAAAGAAGGATAGATTGTGTCAGCAGGAGTGAAGTGTGAATGAACATTGCCTTGCCAAGGCTGAAAATGGGAGAGGAGGTGTATTAGAAGCTACTGAGCTGTCCAGAACACAGGAGACTCACAACAGGAAAAGCTCAGGTTGAACAGCTCAAACTTGGGCTTGCCTGCCTTTCACATTTCACCTCTATGGCCAAATGGAGCACCAAATCTTGACACTTCTACAGTAACAGTCCTACAACTCCCACCATTCCACCAAATCTCTGGCCATAATTTTGGATGTCCATCAGGATGTTTGTAATAGCTGAGACCATCTCATTTTCTTTGGCTGTGTAAGTTTTGTCGAGTTTTAAAGAACGGCTTTCTCCCCTAAAGTTTAATATAGTGAGTGCCTATCTGTCTCTTCTTTAGAGAGGGATGCAAACAATGAGCCCCCATGGTTTATAAGATCATGGATTCTCACAAGGAAAAGTCCTGGGGAAAAGGAAATAGAATACACCAGGACATGGTCTTCCCACAGAGAGAAAGAGGCTTTCAGAATCCACATGCAAGGCTTGTTTGCACAGAAAACCATGGGTCCTACTCTTAGAATTTCTGACCCAGTCAGATGGGGCCTGAAGATATGCATCTCTGACAAGTTCCTTAGTGCAATGTATTGCTCCTCAATGTGAGGGACTTGTCATGTTTAACACTGTGGAAAAGGGGAAGGCTTGGGGGATGGGGGAGAAGATTGAGTGCTTACAGGAAATATTCCTTTCAAACACCAAACACCTGTTTTTCACAACTCAACCTATACTGGTTTCTCCATCTATCCATTCTTTTATTCTAAACTAACATTTGCTTCAAAGCAGATTAAAAAAGAGTAGATCTTCTTTTGTGATTAGGCACTTTAAAGCTGCCTAATTGAGACATTCAAAAATGGATAAATACTTACCTTCTGCCAAGGTCAAATTTTCACAAAAGAAAGATCCTTTTTAATAATGAAATAGTTAAAAAGAATATGATTTCAAAATGAAAGTTAGTCCTTTAAATGAAGTATATCATATGTATGAAATACACATTATATTTTCCTAAATTTTGTCTTTCTACAAGACAGAAGTAAAATTTTTATCACAATTTTTTTATTCAATTGTGCATGTGTGTGTGTGTATGCATGTATGTATGTGTGTGTGTGTAGAACCACGGGCAAATTTGGGAACCATCATGGATCACCTCCACCTCCTCTTTGTTTACTCTGCCCCAGGATTCACAGGCTCTGCCCTACCAGGACCAGAAACGCAGGCCGCCCCCGCTTCCGCCTGGCGTCTATACGTGGGGTCTAGAATCCGAACTCAGGACCTTCTGCCTGCAAGGCAGAGGCTTAACCCCTGAGCCACCTCTCTAGCCCCACACAGAAATTTTTATTAGAGATTCCTAGTAAGCATAAATATGATTGTTGATTGTTACATCCAAATCTGGATTAGGAATACCAAGAATTTCCATTTCTGTAGCATGTTGATTTCAAGGATCATAGCCTATCTACAAAGAATTACCTCATTAAAGCAAGACTGCAGGAGATTGTCTAATTAGTATGGAAATATATAGCCAATAGTGTATGGAAACCTTTCCTTGGGCAGTTGGATAAGATGGAGAGAACTAGTTAGAACTTGGCAAATTGACAAGCTATAAGGTGTTCATTGGTGCTTGTTCATGTGTTGTTCTTTCTGTGGTTATTGTATGGCTAGTTCCCTTGGCTACTGATACTGTTATAAGTCTCCTGCCTTAATGGACTATATCTCAAACTGAAAGCGTGAACAAAAAATATCTTGTTCCTCTAAATTGTTTGGGCCAATCATTACTCACAGCAACAGAACATGAAACTAAGGCAATCTACATATAATTTAGTTCTGCCAGAATGACAATGATGGAGCTAATTAATAATAATTATCATGAGATCAATTAAGTGATGTCAAAATCTCAGTCTTTCCTTTCTGTGTCATTCCTCCCAGGCTCCCCATCCCAAGTCTAGTTTCTTGTGTTCTTGATCCCATTAAAACCTGTTCTGAAAAAAAATTGTTATGCCCGAGGATGAATCCAGTTTCTGTGAAGTGTTCCTCTCACAGGGTGGCTACACCAGTAGCCTTAGAGAACTATACCAAAGGTATTTTCAAGGAACAAGGAGTCTTTCTAGAGTCTTGAGAACAGAATACTAAAAATGACAGCCTATTTGGATAACACAGACTGACCCTGGGCAAAGACTTTCGTACATGGAAAGAAGCCATTTGATTTCTGTTCCACTTGGAGCATGTGCCAAGATCTTATATGTGCAGACATGGTATGCTATTAATTATGGTGATTCTATCATACATTGATCCTTAGCTTCCTCATCTATAAAATTAAGGGGTTGAACAATATAATGTTTAAGTTTCCTGCTTGCGTGGACATTTTGTGGTTACATGACCATTGATTCAATGGTTTTTATTAAAAAAAAAAAAAAAGAAGAAATGCCAGCCAGAAATATTGAAATCGAATTTTATTTTTGTAAAATGACAATCACACACATCTTGCAAATGTACATAGAAATGAGAATACAATGGAGAACAGAGCTAGAGAGCCCAAAGGATTGCAAGAGCAGCTTCTTGGCTGCCTAAAATTAAACACTGCAAATCTGCAGCATTGACAGTTTGCAACACCTCACACACATGGGGGGAACTTCTCTAGACAACCTTGAAGTCCTCAGAACATAGAGCCCTCATCAAATTATGGAGGACAGGGGGAGGATTGGGGGACTTAACAGGCAAAGGAGATATAAAGGGTTTGCTCTAACCAGTTTACACGGGCCTCACCAAACCTACCAGTCCCAAAAGAGAATAGCAAACCAAAAAGAGAAGATCTTCTCAAAATACTTTGCATCACAGTCTAAGTGTGGTAAGGCCTTGCCTGAAAAATGAACAGCAACACATATAAACCCATATCTACACCTTTGCTGGTTGATGGGTGGCTGTGACCCCTGAATCTGTATTGTATTACTCTGTGGTTTTTTTCTTTTATTTTTCAAATTATCATTGGCATTGGACTACTGATATTTTCAAATTCCTTAAAGCTACTGAATCAGGGACACCATTTTCTTATCATATTTGGGTTTTATGATGCTGGATACACTCCCAATTTGCCTCTGCATTTTTTTAATAAAAGGAAACCGAGTCTTTGATATCCATGCCATTCCTTGACAAATGGTCAATAACTTTCTAGAGATTGCTGAAAATGATTTCCCCTCTTTTTGGTTTATTTGCTATTTGCTGACTTTACTTGGCAATAACTTCTGGCCCCTAAATCAGTTATTTACAATTAATTGTAAGATACCTGGGAGCAGGGGAAAGGGAATGGGAGAAGGACCACAAGGAATAATATATTCTTTTCAGAGGTTAAAATGAGTTATTTAAGAAATGTGATGTACAATACCATGCATTTACTCTCCAACGCTAGTCACTAGCAAGCTAACACCTCTAACACTACAACCACCAATTACAGCTGTTTTGCTAAAGTTACTCAATCTTAACTACAGCTATAGGGCAGAAAGGGTGGGCTGTTTCCATTCTAAACTTTCTCCCTTAGAAAATGGCCATAAAAGCATTTTCTGTACAATTTTAATGGCACAAAAAGGTGACCATAATGCTTTAAAGAACTTACTGCACATAAGAAATGCAAAACTCAGTCACAACATGCATTAGCTGTGTACAAGTCATAAAGGGTCGTTGGCTTTTTAAGCTGCGATATGTATCAGGACCATCCATGGGAGATATTTTGGCATAACCTCTCACTGTCTCAAAGCCCTTTTAGAGAACTTACAAAGAAAAGTCATTGGAAATTTGGGCATCCAATAAGGTATTGCCACGCAATAACATTCCCAGGAGCTGTGCACTATGTTGAATAAATTAGCAGCCTTCTCTTTGTCTACTAATTACTAATACATGGATTGCCTGCTCAGGATCATGAACAATAGGTGTCAAAAGGAAAACATTTAGGTGAATCTGGTATCAGAAGGAAAAATACATTTCAATTAAGCAAAAGTTTCTTTTAGTAGCATGGGTTTGTTAACTACACTTTTCATTTAAATTAACTCCAACTGCCTACCAGTTTAGCTTAAGTAACTCAACATTTGGCAAACATAACGTGAACACAACGTTATTACAGGGAGCTTAACAAATAGTGGTAAAAGTTTAAACAAATTGTTGCTGCCCCCCCACCCAACCAGCCCAGCTAAATGACAGGAACCCGTGGCTTCTCATTATAGTATATTGCAGCTTTTTAAAACTATAAGTAAACAAAACAACCAGGTGTATTTAGCTGATATAAATCCATGGGTGGAATTTTGTTGTTCTTGTTCAGCACACACACTTCACTGCTCCACAAAATGGCAGACTAAAATCAAACCATATAGTATTCTATACAATTCCTAGAAGGAAAAGATCTAAAGATACATGATCTGGGAGGGAAATGCTTGAAAAAGTTATGCTGAGACTGAAAATGGAAAGAAAAAAGGGCCAGGATCAGGTTGATTTCTAACTGGACTGGGGTGGGGTCAGAAATGCTTGAGTTTGCAAAGAATTTCTATTTTTCTTTTTTTTTTAATGTCAAGGCAAAGTCTCAGGCTAAGAAGAGGCATGTAATGTACTTAGTGCCTAGACAGGAAAGAAGGAAAAGATAATAAAAGAGAGACAAGAACTGCATAAGTCAAAGAATGGATGTTTGTACTATGGAAAGAGAGATTGCTGTCAGTAAGTATAAACTAAGAACAAATACAGGCAACTAGAGTGAGAAAGAAAATGGGAATTTGAATGGTAAAAGCTACTCATTTCTTTGGGCTACTGCCAAAAATGAGAAATTCCAATGCCTTCAAGTCTTTATTTTCATTTACAAGGTGTTTGTTCTGACTTCTGTGTACTATTTGAGCTCTCTCAACTTCTCTGCCCTTTGAAAAATAAGCAGGAAGACTTCTTAATTCCAGTGGAAATTTTCTATGCCTCTAGTTCCAGGCATCTTATATAGGGGGAAAAATCATCTTGTCATTTCAGAAGATGTTGATGCCAATAAATGAAAGAACTAAAAAGTTAGCTTGTCACATGATAAAGGATGTCATATTAACATGGCCAAAGGCTAAGGTACTTGTGGATTCTTAAGAGGAAGACATACAAGGCAGGACCAAGAGGCTAGATGAAAAGACTATACCAAACCTTTTAGAATGGAAGCAAACTCTGAGGATCAGAGCAAGAATATCATAGTTTCAAGGAACCTTTTTCTGGAGGAATAGGTATTGTTATTCAGAGAGGCAACCTGCAAAGCAAGTGTGGGTAGGGGGAACTTTCTAGGCTACCAGCAAAAGTGGAAGAGCTAGAGGTTGTTCACAGTCCAGCCCATAATAGTTTGTCCCCTTGAGGCAGTGTTTCTGCAGGTTTGGAAATGCATTTTGCTCTTTATACTTCTGTCTTGGTTGCTGTGTCATAAGAACTCTCTCCTTTCACTTACTAGCTAAGGGAAAAATAAAATTGGGAATTAGTTTTTAAGAAATGCCTTATGTTGTATTTTTCCAAAATCACAGCCTTTAAGGTGTGAATAAGATCAAATCATTGAGCAATGACATTCTAGGCCACCCACAGCAGGAGAATCTGAGAGAGACGCCTCTCTAGCCAAAAGGTAGTCATGAGGAATCAATGAGTTAGCCTCGCTCTAGATGGTCATGCATTCAAGGAAGAGGAAAACCTGCACGGATTCACAGAATACTCTGTGGTCTTATACATGGAATCCTCTTAGGTTAAAGACAGAAGTGTGACAGCATCTACATAGATTCTAGACTAAGAATGACACTCAAGAGGCCTAGCATTTCAGTGCTCTGTCACTTGAAAAGAAGTCCAAGATCATGCCTAACATAAATATGTGGTTTAGAATTCATCCTTTATCCTGTTAGGGTTCCAGGTGCTAAATTATAAGAGTCTACCTCTCTCGTGATCCCAAGATGAGCTCCAAAATACCACTAGGCTATTTAAGAAGTCAATTTGAGCCTAGAAACGAAACATCATAATGCAGTGCGGGAAGTGCACGAATGAACTCTGGCTACAGATCCGAGTAGCCTCATGTACCCAAGGAAAAGTTCCATCAACGTTTTCAAAAAGAGGAGAAAGTGAAAGTGAAAACGGGAGCAAGAGATCTGATAGGCTTTTCATTTCCACAGCAACTGAGCCATCATGAAGGAAATCATTGAAGCCATACTGCCTCAGGACTTCTGTCTTACAAAGTCTCTTGAGACAGATGTTATCAAGGAGAGCTAATCTTTTGAGTCATTCCCATTGTTGTTTAGGAGATAATTTGGGGGGACACTGGATATACTTTTCCTCCCACCCCAGGAAGATGTGGTTTGTTTGTTTTTCTAACAGGAAAATCCATTCTGAATCAATCATGAGAGAGAATGGAAACAACTCTACTTAGAACATTGAAGACACTAGGGATGGAGACCCAATTTTATCCAAAGCAGGTACAGAAAACCCAGTAAGAGGTTTCTTAGTGCTCAGTAAAAACATTTTAGTTCCTAGAATATCCTTGCTTTAGGAAAACTTACACGTGTAGACTTGTTATCCTGCTTTCTGCCATGAAAGACCATAGGCACAGGCTATACAAAGAAATGAGTATCATGTGTCAGCTCACTGCTTGCTGTTATGGTACAAATACAAGAAGCCAGCGTTTAACATCAGCCAGAGTATACTTTTCCTACAAAGCTACATGCTTTGTTAGTGCAGGATGGCTATGGGCAAGAAGACTAGATTATTTTCTCTAGCTGGGGTCACATCAATACTGTAGAAGAAATTATCGTGAGGAGCAATAGAACCTGTTTTTAAAAATGCTTTTAAAAAGAAGCCACTCCAGAAAATCCAGAAAAACGAAACCACTGTTTTACTACTTTTTTACTCTTTGTTTTCTGGCTCTGACAATAAGAAATCTTTCCTTGATCCTGGGAAGATCAACCAGTATGAGAAGACACGGGGTAAACTGACAAGGTAAATCAGTTTTTGTTTCTACTTTGACAGAGCAAGAGCTCAGTGAGCTATTTAGAGGACGCCTCAAGGTGAGGCAGGAATGCTCTGATTTAGATGAATCATCATTCCTTTGGACCTGGAGACTGTCTCTGGGGCCATTTGCAATCCATGTGGATGGGAACCATGTGAATGTGGGACAAAGAGGAGTCAGACTGGATTGCTGGGTGGATTTCCAACTGAAATCAGGGAAGCAGCACCTGGTTCCAGGATGTAACTTGAGCCTGGGAAAAAATTCTCAGGAGCCCCATGGAAGGTAATACTGGTGAATGTGGGGGGGGGGGGAGCGATATCCTGGAATAAGAGTCAAGAGATGTGGGTTCTAATGTAAGCACTGTCCCTGGGCAGCTGTGTGACCCTGGGGAAATTTCTTGTGTATCTCTGTTTCCTGGCATAAAAATAATGAGGAATTTAGAGCAGGTGATGTGATCTCAAGGTTCTTTCCAGCTACAAAACTTTATGATTAACTCTAGACTAATACTAAGTTCATAAGAACACAAACCAGTCATGCTAATGGCTATCCTTTCCAAATCAGTGGAGAGAAAAAGAGCTTTTCTCTCACTTTATCTCTAGTTAGCACTACCTGTAAAGCTAGATGTTCAGCCCAGCCCCCATATATACATTTCCCCTTCTTTGCCCCTATTTCTATTTCTGTAAGGGAAGAAAAATCAGGAGGTAGGAACAAGCAACAGGTGCGTGTGTGTGTATGTGTGTGTGTGTGTGCATGTGTGTAAAAGAAGGAGGGAGTCATTATGGGAAGTGGTGGCCAATGTTTGCTGACCATGCAGAATCAACACAATGGAACTAAAGTGGTAAAACTGGATTGGGTAAAATTGGAAATGACTAACAGGGGTGTAGGGATGAAGGAGTTCAGTTCTACCAAATAATAACCCCCCTTTTTAACTTGAAAACAGGCTGATTTAACATGAAATTATCGGAGTCTTGAATTTTGATCTATATCAAGCCCTGCCCCCATACAGCAGCAATAAATGTTTTCTTATAATTAATTGGAAGATGGAAAAACATAATTGGTACAGAAGAGTGTCTATTGAAAGTAGATTCTAAAGTAAATATGCCTATTAAGTATAGTATTCATATGAGCAAATACTGAGAGAGGTAGTGCTGGATCCAGAAATGAAATCTGGATTCTTGTCTGCTCCTACTATCCCAGTTTTTGGGGGGATATGACCTAAAGGTTAAAAACAGACCTTGTCTGCCTCTCTATCCATCCCAAATGCCAATTTACCTTAATCAATTATGAGCAGTTCTGGGAGCACTAGGAAAACCCTGAGCTTCTAAAAACAAAAGGGCTGAGTAAATTGGGCTTCTTAATAGTTTCACAAAAAAGAAGGGACACAAGAGAAGATCTTCATCATTTTGATTCTTCAAAACCAGTTTACCCAGAAACCAGAACTACCATCATTTTATTTATCCTGAGCCAAAAATCTTTCTTATCCTAAGGACATCTGAAAATAATCAAGAGGTCTCTAGCTACCCCTTTTAGTCTGGGTTCCCCCCATGCATATCAGCAATGCCACCAGTTGCCATCAATTCATGTCGTGTTGTACTGTAGTGTTTGCTAATTATGAAGCAGCCATAGATGCAGGTATGTGTGTGCGCGCGCACACACACACACACACACACACACACACACACACACACACACACACCAAGCTTATTCCACTTAGAATGGAGGGACAACTGTAACTCATCCATTAGCCAAACAACAGCTTAGCTTGAATGTTATGTCTTTCAAAATATCTGAACAATTATGAAGAAATGAAAGAAATCTTTATATCTGCTAAAAGCAAACACAGAATCTGCATGCATGGCTTTCACCTAAATTTAGTTATTTGCTTTTATGGGCTATGATTCTAGATAACAACAACAAAGAAAAACCTATATCTCAAAGGCTGAGAATTATTTCAAATGATCAGTC
The DNA here is from genome assembly GCA_023101885.1 of Typhlomys cinereus. Taxonomy (NCBI): domain Eukaryota; kingdom Metazoa; phylum Chordata; class Mammalia; order Rodentia; family Platacanthomyidae; genus Typhlomys; species Typhlomys cinereus. The sequence goes on from JALPQD010000145.1 coordinate 4,846,296, forward strand.
CTTAATATAGAGAAATCCTTTCAAATGTTAAAGACAAGTGAAAGGCCTCTGTCTTCAGTATGAAATATTAGGATTATAGATAAAAAAGAGTTGTTTAAAATATGCCATAACATTTCATTTAAAATATAATTAGAATGTCTGGTCCACATTGAAATTATTAATGTAAGCATAACTGTTAAAAAGGTATCAAAAGACTGATTCTATTGAATTGCCCTCTGCTATTCGTTGTGTTTTCTCCTGGAGGTTTCTGTTTGGCAGTGATAGCATGATTTCTAAACTATTAATACATTATTCTTCTGCATTTTTTTGGTAAATTTTCTGTATGTGTTTTTTAGACAAAGGAAAAATCACCAGTTTATAAAAAAAGGGAGCCTGAAGAGTTTGCTCCTGAAATACAGACGTGAGTTCTTATAAAAAGGGTATGATTTCTTGCTATAAAAAGCGACCAAAAGGTGTCAGACCTGAAAACAAATTCTCACAGTGTTTTCAGTGTTGGCTGTTTACAAGGCATTCAATAGAACAGAGATAGATGGACACCATTCTGTTTATGTGATACGTTGGTATGTTAGCCTCCTGGAGATATCAGCTATATGACATCATTTATCCCAAACTCTTAACAGTTATTGATTCCAAATTGCTCCAGTTGAGGGGCCGACCAGGAATCCACTGTGCTTTATAAATCCTACTGAAATGTCTGAATTATTTCCCAGTTCTACCTCATCTGTTTTAGCTAACCCTATGCCATGGCCCTAAACACAATTGTAAGCTGGTGGTGTTTCTTCCTCTTGATAGCTAGAAATTAGTGCTAGAAAACACACTGAAGACCTAATCAAGAGTGAAGACCAAGGCTAGGAGCTACCTTGCCATTTTCCTGGGATCCTCCAGTGTTCTTAAGATACAAGGGGCACTTTTGGATCCGCCAGTGAGTATTTTTCCCCACACAAACATGTTAAGTGATATAAGTATAAACAGCCTTCCACAGAAAGAAGGCTAGAGTAGGAACAACTTGAGTTGGGAAAATAATGAAGGCCCTTAAGCATTTAGTAGAAATGTCAAGAACTAGCACATTTTGCATCCCTGGAAAGTTACACTAAAGGATGGTTATCAATCTATCTCTCATAACTGGTAACTGTGGATTAGTGGCCCAGAGAAGTTACAGGAAAATAAATCCTACATACTATAAAGTGTTTCGAAAAATAACAGTAACAGCAACAACAAAAATTTTTAAGCACCAATTGCCTTGTTTGTCATTTGAGCACCATTGTTCTTTTTTCACATGGAATCACCAAGTGAGTCCGAATCATCCAAGGACAAAGGCAGATATAAATCCTGTAAAAAGAAAAGACACAAAGTTAACTCTCTTTTTCTTTTTCTGAAAAATTATTTATATCTGAGAGAGAGAGAGAGAGTGAAAGTGAGAGACAGAGACAGAGAAAATCCAGAGAATACTTGCATGGGCACACAAGTAAAGGTCACAGGACAACCTTTTGAAGTCATATTATTTCTCCTACCATGCTGGCTTCCAAGGATCAAATTTCAGGTTGCCAAGTTTGTGCCTTTACCTGATTAGTTATTTTACCAGCTCTAACTGTCTTTTTCTTAACATCCTGATCTTTTGAATAATTTCAGCATTTTGAATTGGTATGTTTTCTAACTTTTATTTTCAAACAAAGATTCCCAAGAAGCTGAAAAATAAGAGTATCCATGAATGTACCTCATCTCGATTTTACCTGAAAAGTAACATCTTGCAGATTTGCATGTGCTCATTTGATTTGTGAGGATGGAGGTACAGCTTTATATATGCTTTATCACATGTATGTTAATATGAAATAGAACTCTACTCTTACCACAAACCTCTCCCCTCATGCTATTCCTTTGTAGCTACATACATTTTCCTTATTTCTGTGCCTTAAAAACTAATAATATGCTTCCCATATCTATAAGTTTGACATTTCAACTATGTTAGAAATATGGAATTATATAATACGTAACTTTTAGATTTCCTTTAAATTCAGTATAATTTTCTGGAGATTCAGACAAATTGCTGCATCTATCAATAATCTGCTCCTTTTTTTTGCTATGCAGTATTCCAGTATGATATGGATGTATCACATCTTATTTAAGCATTCGCTTATTTAGTAACATACAGAACAATTCCAATTTGGGGTTATTGAAAATAAACAATCTTTATATAGTCATGTGTTGGTCCTATCAATGCAAGTTTTCATTTTTCTTGGATAAATGACTGACTATAAAGGTAGGGGGGGGTCTGTATAAGTTCAAGTCCAGCCTGGGCTACACAGAAAGACTTCAAAAGAAAATACAGATGTCAGAGGAAAGATCTCTTACAGTTCTGAGACTCTAACTGGAGCATTCCAAAACAGTATTTAATCATTAAAAAACATAGCAAAGGCAACCCCAACAAACAAATTCTCACCAACCAGCTTCCCTTCAACTGGAAATCAGGATTTACTAAGCTTTTTTCTAAAAGATTAGATGACAATTATTTTAGTCTTCTTTTGTTGGTCATGGATAGTACACATAATATACTATTGTTTGGTTTGGATTTTGTTTCTTTACAAATGTTTAAAGATGCGAAAACTATTTCTATATCAGGAGACTATCTACATGAAAATACCCAGGATACCAGCAGGACTTGGTAATCCTGTTCTGGAAACTACTACCAAAAGTTAATTTGAAAACCAGTAAGTAGGTAAGTAATGTAATGCTAAAGAAATAATAGAAATGCAACGTATACTTACAAAACTGAATCTAAGTAACAATGGAAGTGAAAAATTGAGCTTTAGACTCCAAAAGATGAGGAGAAAGATTCTGAAAATCTGTTCTTCCATCAATATAATAACATTGTGAAAATTGACTTTTTTTTCTGAACTCTGGAAATGAACCAAAAGCTTGCAACAGTACAAGAAGTCTTTATTCAAGAAAAATGCCTGGATCTTAGAGGAAAACTAAGATTTTTTTTTGTTGTAGTTGTTGTTACTTTGGATTGTCCTGTTTTCTTCATTCTTTTTCTCTAAGCCTACTGCAACCCAGGAGTCTGTGGATAATGCAGGCAAGGATTTGGGGCTCCCCACATGCATCATCTCCAGAGAACTATCCCTCTTCTACCTGTGCTGCAGCTTTCTGGAAACTCCAATGTGCACAGTTCTCCCTTTCTTTGTCTGGCTTCAGAGAGCACTTGACACAATCCACATTTTCAGGGGGCTTTACTCAGACTCAATTGTTTAAAACTCATAGCTGTCTGAAGTGGGTGAGGGGTAAGAGTTGGAGCAAATAAAGATTCTCAGAACTTTACAAGGAAAAACTGTAGACTTAGGGCTTTGAAACATTCTAACACATATTCTTAGGAATCCAGGCAACCACATGTTGAGAACTGGGTGTACTCAGTAAAAACCTGAGAAAGTCCTAATCTCTTACCTCTGAATGACCTTGAGGCCCCCTGTTAGCCACAAAGAAAGCTAAAGCAGAGTCTTTAACTACTTTAGAGAACATTGAAATCATGCCCTTACCTGCATAGATCCCATCAGCAAAGGCTGGGAACCACATTGGATCAAAATATTTAACAAAAGTAAGCAAAACTTTTTCATATAAAATTTTCTCTTTAAGAAATGAATGAGAATAGAAGATATCTCCAGTCAAGCATGGGCACAGATTTCATTATTAATAGACCTGTCACACATGAAATGCTAAAGACAATCTTTTGGAGAAGTAAAACCTTAATTTGAAACCCCATTAATAATACCAATAAGCTACGTATCTAAGGAAATTCTAGATATTGTACAGATTTACTTTCGTGATTCTCTTCTTTCAATTTTTGTAAAAATTAATGCTTACTGCATATACTCGAGGTTTACAACATGAGGTTTTAGGGTACATGAAGATTAAAAATTTCAATTCTGGAAAAGCAAATTGACATCTATGGATTCATGTACTTCTTTACTTTCATAACAGCAGCTAAAATCTACATTCTAATAAACTATAATTTTATTAAATTCAGTCCCGCTTTCATACATTAGATCTCTACATTTGCAAATCCTGCTACTTTGTTTCTATGGATCTACATTTCCCTAATTTCTTCCACCACTCCAGTCCCTTGGCTAATCTCTGTCCTATTTTCTGTCTCTGTATATTTGACTTCTTTCTTTTTTTTTTTAAGATTCCACATATGAATGAGATCACGCAAGTTTTCTAGTTCTGTGTCTGGCTTATTTCAGAAGACAACTGTATGAACTAGTAATCATAAAAATGTGCTGATGGACTTATTGTGTATAAAGACATAATTTGTATATTTTAAGAGCCTAAAGAAGGGAGGAGAGAAGTAGTGTTCACCTGTAACAGTCTCTAACTAAAAGCTAAGACGGCTGTGCCAGCAAAAAATGAATTCAAGACAAATGACTTACTGGAGAACACGAACATTTTGTGATGAGAAAAAGGTCAATGCCTCCAGAAAATGTACTTACAAATACATGTGTACACCTTAACGACAGTGTGTCAAAACATATAAAACAAACACTGATGAGACTGAGAGAAATAGATACGTCAACTGTATCAATAGAAGATTTCAATATCCTACATTCAATAATGGATAGAACAACTAGACAGGGGGCCAATCAGTAAGTACAGGAATGGAACAAAACTATGAACAATCATACTAATCACACAACCTGACAACAGTAGAATACAAATTCTTCTGTAGTGCCGATGGAACATCTGCCAAAATACAGACCTGGAAAGCAAACTACTAGGTAGAAGAGAAGTCTCAATAAGTTTAAAAGGATTCAGACCATAATGATGCATTTTTAACTACAGTGAAATTAAATTAGAAATTATAGAAAGACATCTGTGGAAATTAACACAATGCTGACTAACCAATGAGTAAAAGAAAAAAGATCATAAAGAAAAATTTTAAAAGCACCTGAAACAAAAGACAATGAAATCATAAGACAACAAAACTTATGGGATGCAGTTCTTAGAGAGAAACGTACATGAACTATTCTGAATATGCTAACACAGGAGATTAGTGGTTGTTAGAGTTTCAGTGGAATGGGAGAGTGTTATGACTTCTAATAGGCATGGGTTTCTGTTGAGACTAATAAAAATGTTCTAAAATTAGATTTTCATAAATGTTGTACAATTTTGTGATTACACTAAAATCCACTAAACTGCATACTTGAATGGATAGATTTTATAGTCTAAGAATAGTATTTCAAAAAGTTATTTCTTCAATGCATCTTTAAAAATCTTTTACAATGATAAAGAAATGTCATTCATGCGATTTACAACAATACAACCATATACAGAACTGCCCATAGATAAATTTATAATGAATACAGTAACATTAAAAATGATAATGTATATAAATATAGATGACATTGTAATACTTTTGTCCTTTCAGTTTACCATGTATAATGGTAAATTGTATATGTTAAACTTGTATATAATAAATATCTATCATAATAGAAAAAGTGCAGGAGTAAAAATCATGAAACTGGACTGAGAAGGTGACTTCGTAGGTTAAAGTGTCTGGTGCACAAGCAAAAACACTGGAGTCCCTAGGTGCAGGCTATAATTCTAGTTCTGGAAAGAGGAACCCAAGATTTCCTAGAACAAGCTGGCTAACCAGACTAACCCTTATGGCATGTTCTAGAGATCCAGATTCAAGACAATAAGGTAGAAAACAATTAAGAATGATTCCTGATATCAATCTCTAGCTTCTATGGATGCATATGTGCCAACACACACGTGTTCCCATCCACATGCAAAACATGAATACATATAATGCACATATCCCAAACACATATACACATAAAAGGGAAAAAATAATGAGACTTACATTACATTTCTAGGTTTGCTTTACTATTTACATGTGAAAATCTAAGAAAATATGGACTGCAAGAACTTTAACAATCCTTCTAATGCTAAAACACTATAAAATTCAAGTCCAATAATTACATTTTCTTTAGTTTTCTTAAAATTTAAGAAATTAAATGGATACTGAGAAGTTGACTCCCTGAGTATTTTTCAGGCAGCATACAAGAAATTTCAATCATATAAAGGCCACTTTGAAGCTCACCATATTAAAACATTGGGCAACAACATTCACCTCTACTTTTTGTGTGTGCGTGTATGTATGAGTGTGTGTGTATGTGCGTGCATGTGTGTGATTGTGTGTGTGTGTGTGTGTGTTGTATACGTACAAGAGGACACTGAGTGTTTCTTCCCGTGTTGATTCAAGGGTGACTTTGGGAATCATCTTGGATTACTCCACCCCGCTTATTGCTTTGCTCTGGATTTTCCCAGGCTCTGCCTTCCAGGGCCAGAATTACAGCCCGCTGCCATTTTTACGTGGGATCTGGAATCTGAACTCAGGTCCTTTTGCTTGCCAGCTGAAAGCTTTTAACCCATTATATTTCCATCTTTTATTTCCATTTTATGTTCCTTTGCACATTCAAAGTGTATATTCTTGTATTGTGGAAAGACATTCAGGAAAGGTAATTACCTCAGCAGCCTTTTTTTTGTTGATTGATATATAACAGTACAAGCACACACATATTGCTTAACAATAGAAAACATTTGCACCTGAAATTCATTTGCTTAGTCCCTCAGAGCCCTACAGAACAAAATGTTTGTAACAAATGCAGCTGTGCTGGCGATGTTATTGCATTAGAGAAAACAAAAAGTTGGTCTCTGATCCAAAGAGCTTATAGTCCAAAAAAAGTCTGGAAGGAGGTCTGAGAAACCTGACTTCTAATTTGGGTTTGCTATTTTTCCAACGTGCTCTTCACTTCGCTGGTGTGCAGCTTTGTTCTTGCTGATGGTTAAAAGCTGGAGTGTCTGTTCTCACCAGCCTTCCAAAGCTTATCTAGCTTTCAAGGCCGATCCTACATGTAGCTGAAAAGCTTTCCTCATCTCTCACCTGTGTACACTCCCAAACAAACATGTCTCCATTCTACTCTGTGCTCATGCACTCCTTTGGCTAACTCATGATTATGCAACACCCGAGGTTACACAGATTAGAGTTAGTTATGCTTGTGGTTGCACAGTTGAGACCCTACTTTATTCAACAAATTGTCTCTCAGACCCCCGAATACATCTGGAAATAGAGAAAAGTGTTGAAGTAACACTAATTATATGCTCAGATAATACGTCAGATATATTTCCCTTCATTTCCAGTAGATTTTAAGGCAAAATATCTTCAAGTTTAAAGCTCAGTGTGCAATCACTAATCCGAAAAAGAAGTATTTAGTTGAATCAAAGGTTTTTCCTATATTTCAAGATTTTTCCCACCCTCTTTAGCAGGATATTAACTCTAAAAGGACTCTTTTAAAATGCTAAATCATATTGAGGCTATCTTTAATCTCTGAGACTATTTTTTCCTCATCTGTAAAATGGTAAAGCTATCTGCCCTGTCTCTTTTACAGGGATATTGCACAAGGTTAAAGTAGTATAGAAATGCAAAATGTTGTTCTCATTAACTACCCCAAGATGTACTTTGTGTCCATATTGTAGCACGCACGTATGCGGACTTTGGCTAACCTCATCGCAGCTGCATTAAGAGGATTCTCTATGAGCTGCTTGAGTGAAGCCAAACGTCTGATTACAGCTTAGGGCCCCACTACAGCCATCAAAGTTACCAAGGGGATGCTGGGACTTCAAGATTGTTTCCAACTGCGCAGGAGGAAAGTCATGGCCTCAGCCACCTGTTTCCTGTCTCCACCATGAATCACACCTTTTAGATCCACTTGGACAGAAGTTCAGATGAGATCTACCCTGGAAGCTGCCCAGGAAGACTGATGGTACTAAGGTTCAGGTAGTTGTGTGAAAGGATGGATAAAAAGCTTAGATCTCAGATGGAAAGGGTTTGAGCCAAAGTCACAAGATTTTTGCTTATTCCAGAAAAATCACCAGCTCTGTTATCATGATTGATGGTATAAGGATGAGGCTATTGGCTCCCAACAGGATACACGGAGATGCCACAATGCTCAGACAGTAACTTTGCCCCAGATGCATGACCACATTCCACTCAAAAAGAATCGTTAGACAAACCCAAAATGAAGTGCAGTTTACCATACTCATCATTTCTAGTGTTATCTCCCAAAAGATAAGTCTCAGAAACTTTTGTAGATTAAAGAATACCAAAGGACTATTGGGACTCAATACAATGTATAATGTGAGATTTGTTTCTAGACCAGAAAAAGAATATCACTGAGGCAACTAAAATATTTTGAATACTGCAGCACTTTTGGTATCTTGTAGTGCTAACTAAATTTTATTTATTTTAGCATGTGTATGTATATATCTGTGTGTATGTATCAAAGGCACTCTGTGTGCCTGTGGAGGCCCAAGGGTAACTTCATGAATCATCCTAGATTGCTTCTACCTCCCTTTTGCTTTGCTCTGGGATTTCCCAAGCTCCACTTTCCACAACTAGAAGAGAAAGCAATTGCCATTTCAGCAATTTTTTATGTAGGATCTGGAATCAAATTCAGGTCCTCCTCCTTGCAAGATAGAGTCTTACCCCCTGAGCTATCCCTTCAACTCCACTGTTCATTAAATCTTGTGATTTTTTGTATAATTATGTTACAGCTATAAGTTATACTGCTCATTTCAATGGTGTCTCCACTGGCATATGATTTGTGCCCAGCAAGTACTCAGGAGCATGCCTTTAAAGGAAACCCAGATGAAACTCTGAGTAGCACATGCAGAGAAAGATGAAAATAAGAAGGACACTGGCAGGGAAGAAGAAGGGTTGTTACAGGAAATGGGAGGGGAGATGGATTAGGGATTAAGGTGTGGAAATACTATAAATTCACTATATTCATGCATGAAGCACTAAAAAAATAAAGACAACATTACTATTATTCCTATTTTTATTATTATTATTCCTATTATTAAACTGGATGTTTGGAGGTAAAAGGGCAAATACTTGCAACATAATCTCACTTGGCCCAAGAAAATAGTAAAAAAATATGAATACATACATACATATATATGTATAAACATAAAAATGAGAACATGGAAAATACAGTAAGTGGTAAAATATGAATAACATTACTGCTACTTTTAAATTTTGAAATAATGTAGCCCATGGATTAATATAACATAACATAACATAACATAACATAACATAATATAATATAATATAATATAATATAATATAATATAATATAATATACATGACTTATACCCCAGCAAGTACTCAGGCACATGTCATCAAAAGCAAAATAGATGAAATCCAGTGGCCACACATGCAAAAAGACATGAAAATAGGAGGGAGTATCACAAGAGAGAAGGGTTGTAGCAGGAAGGATAGGAGGGATGGAATTGGGGATTACACTGTGAAAATATTATAAATTCAGTATATTTATGAAGTTAAAACTGTGTAGACTTGAGTCAAAAAAAATCACAAGTGTCTACAAGTCAGGAATGGGTTCTCAGTCTAAATGGACCAGACAGACATGCCAATGGAAAAACAGAGTGACTGAAGTATGTGCAATGAAGCACTTTGGAAAATGGAAGGTGCTAGTATAGAACACACTTAGCATAAAGGCAAAGCTGTACTCAGAAACAGTGCAGTCAATGGGGAAATTGAAACATCAGAGGTAGTCTGTTCCCCTCTTGTAATGTCTTTATTAACCAATTTTGATGCTTACCAAGTAATGGAAAAGTGACTATAAATATGACTTTCATATATGTCCCAAGCTCTAGGTAAAACAGTCTGTAGAGACAGTTCAGCATATCCTGCAACCTGGTAGCTCAACAGGACAGTTGAAAGGTTCTGGTTAACATCAGTACCAGAACTAAAGAGGTCATTAAGGGACTGGAACAGACGTTAGCAATAATTAGGCAGGCAAAGGATACATTAAACAGGAAAATCTGATCTGATGTAGAGAAACAGGAATGAAAATGAATGTTGATAAGTGGTGTGCTGGTAAATATTTAACAATTGACTTTATGTGAAGAACAATACCAATCTTTAATCATTTGCTTTTTCATATTGCAGATATTCCTGCTGTGGCCAAACTCAAGTCACCACCATAATGTCACTGAACACAGAGTTAAAAAGTGAAAGATATGAGCATCTCTCAAAAGCTATTGGGAACCGATGCTAGCCTATCACTGGTGTTCACTTTAGTACCAGTTCTATTGCTAGTTATGTTACCTAGAAAGTAACTCAACTGTCATGGATTCAACTTCCATGTCTATAAAACTCCATAAGATGAGTGAAGAAACAAAATAATTCAGGAGATTCCTTTTTAGACCATTTAGGAATTTATGATATAGTTGGCCAGTTATGTATGAATTTGCCTTTTCCCATCTCATACCAAGTCTTACAAACTAGAATACAAGAGATACTGTAAAGTGTACTGCAAAAAAGAGAAAGGTTAAGAAGGGAGTAAGAGGGTAAGGGGGGAGAAAGAACCAGTTTAAACTGAAAAATTTGTGTGTTGATGTTCAGCAAATCTAAAGAGAGTAGCTCTGTGTAACTTTTAACCAGTGTATTTCCATTACTCCCATTGATTTGTATCTGGTGACATTAATTGGCCCCATCACCATTTTTGCTCTATCTTGGTGGCACAAATACTTGTGGTTTGTTTTCATCATAATTTCAGAATGGGCATTTGGGATCTTATTGATTTTTTGAGAGAAGTATCACAAATGAGGGGGCATTCTGGTCTCAGTGTACTGTTGAAGAAAAATGAGTGAGGACACCTCCACCCAGCCATTTAAGAAACACTGAGTACAAAGGGTTTTAGTAAGGTATAAGAGACGTAATACCTTGTGCTTTCGCAGGCTTCCAGGACTGGTGGGTGTAGAAATAGGAGACTGCTTAGACTTGGGTGTTGACAATTGGCTGCTTGATGTTCCATTGGCTAAAACAAGACAAGAGGAAAGGAAAGAATAAAAATGAAAAGCATATGAAGAAGCAAACTATCATTTCCCCTTCTAAGACACTAAGAACATTTTAACAAGGTACGCTGACAACCAAGTGATATGATGAACAGAAACAAGTGAAAAGAAACACATTCCTTGAAAAGGCAAAAATAGTCATCTTCTGTTAATTAGATCCTTGCAAAATGCAAGGTAGCCATTGTCCCCATCCACCCAGTGTTTTCCAATGATAGATGTCTTTTGCTTTTCAAAGCTTTATCATATTCGTTCCCAGGCTTGACCCTAACATCTGTTTGGTACTCTGAGAAAACATTATTTGGCTTTAATTTTAAAGTTAGCCACAGAGAACTTATGTGCCTTACATTACGAGGGAAGAAAGGTTAGGGACTTTGGATTGGAGCATATCTCCTTTGATGGCAGACAAAGAAGGTAGATGCAGGACAACCACACAGTCAGTCTCTCTCTCTCTCTCTCTCTCTCTCTCTCTCTCTCTCTCTCTCTCTCTCCCTGCTTACCTCTTACTATTTCACTACCCAATCTTGTGTAAAAGAAGAAAGTAGGCTAGTAAAAAAGAAGAATGAAACAGAAAATGAAATTTAAAGACAAGTCCAAGTGGAAAAATGGAACAGAACAGAGAATAAAAGAAAAATGTACAAATATTTGGGACCAAAGCCAGTACAAGCAAGAATAAAAAATGATTAAAAGAAAATAGAATAAGGAGAAAGATATAGGAACACAGAGATAAACAGATATAACTGTATACAGATATACAGTGGTGAAAAGCAGCAGGGTATACTGCTAATCCGTCTTCATTCAACAAAATACTAAAATGAGATGCCTGTATTCCATTGTGATTTCAAATTGTCTTATATTTCTCAACTAATGAGCTTTTTTAATATCCAATCATGAAAAAAGAAATTTGTCACATCATGATGGTGCAATTTAACAGCCTTCAAACAGGATTCATGTTCAGACATCGCATGCTGGAGATTGTTTTAATCTTAGGATATATTATTGTTAGAAAGATATTCTGAAGTGTGTTATAAAAACAGAGGCAAGTGTCTCAATGTTGTATAGATAGAGCGAGAGGAGAGAAAATAAGGAGAGAAGAAGGAAGAGAAAACCAGGGGAAGGAGTATGTGCATTTAAGTAGAAAGATGGTCTAAAAATATGGCTGTTAGTACCACAGACAAAGCTTAAATTGCTTTATACCTCTTCTGCACCACAATGACATAAATAGAAAACATCAGTGTGGTGATTGCTGTGATTATTCAAATGGAAGTAAGCCCAAAAAAATTGACCACTTAGGTACCTACTGACTGACTTTATGGGAGTCATTCATCTCTCATTTACTCCTTGAAAGGATTTCCTCCCTGACGTTCATCCCTTTAACCAACAGCTAAGGGGCACTACTTCTGAGTCAAGCAAAGTACTAGACATCGGAGTTTGCAAAATAAACATCAATTCCTGTGGAGAGGCAGGCAAGGATGTAATAATACTAACACAGAGCTCTGTATAGGATATTATTGGATCCCAGAAAACAGAATTTGAAATCAGAAAACAAAAAGGTAAACAAGACACAACACCCAGGTATTTGAAAGATGAATCTGGGCAGGTAAATGTCAGAAGCCAGAAAGTAGATGAATGAATACTAAGAATTAAGGTGAGAAAGGAGGAGGAGGGAAATGGAACTTTTCTGCTAATGCGTAGGCAAGAAATTTCTTTGGGTAGGACAAAGTTATTCTGACATTAAATCATGGCAATTGATGTAAAAGTTTATGTCTTTCTAAAACTGAGAAAATTATGTATTTTAAATGAGTTCATGTCAAAAGTTTCTTTTTAAGAGAATTGGGGCCAGCTAAGCAAAAAAGATTGAAAGGTCATTCTGGGCATTAGTATTGACCCAGCAGGGGCAGAGACAGGAATCTGTGAAAGAATGCAGTATGTCTACAAAGTGAAAGTAACTTATAATGGCTCAAGGGCACAGTTGGGGGGGTGTTAAACAAAGGAAGCCAAAGACCTAGATTAAGAGCCAGCCCTTGGGAATCCTTTGCATAACCCATTAATTAAGAAGTTTAGGACTGTCCAAGGGTAGTGACCTAAGCTTGTTCTCCCAGCGCCTGGGAGTCTGAGGCCAGCCCAAGCAAAAGAATAAGACCGGTCTCGAAAAATGTTTAGGGGTGCAATTCAGTGGTCCTGAGGTCATTCTCCAGTACAGACCAAAAAAAGCTTGGGGTTGATTACTAAAGGAAAAGTCTCAGGAATTTACACTTAATTGGAAATTTTCATTTGAAAATTACTCCCGCTGCTATGACAAGATTTTTTGTGAGGCAGGATGGGTTCAAGACAGAAGTGGAGATTGATGAAAAGATATTGAAGTCATCAATTAAGGGCTATGACTTCAACTAAGGAAATGACAAAGGAAAGAAGGTATCCAGTGGTAGAAAGGGTATAGATGGTAGGTAAGAAAAGGATTTGTTTCCATATAAGCCACCCAAAATGGAACTTTACCTATGCCAAACACCACAGTCTGTGTGGGGAGCAAAGGATTCACATTAGGAAAGACCAGGCTTTGTGGAGCCACAACGGGCAGAGCAGGAAGGTGATTTTTTTAAAGTAGGAAACGAAGGAATTAATAGTTGAAGGAGTTAATGAACTTCCTACAGTGCTTAAGGGCTTTCTCAGCAAGGCCCAACCAATAGCTTTCAGAATACTGAGAATTTTAAGAGACCTATGTGAATGGACTCAAGGGACCACTTCTCCAAAATTTGCAATCCCAGATGTGAGGACTAACAGATGTGGGCATCCCTGGATCAGTCCTGGCACTTTGTTACACATAGTTGCTATATCTTTCACAGACTCTTGTTTCCCCATATACAGGAGCCATGCAATGAAAGGGGGCTACTATATCTCAGTACATACATTGTCCTTTTTATCTGTATGTTTATCTGAGAATGAACTGTGACCTTGCCAAAACCTGGAAAATTGTCACTGTATGTGACTCAGTTTTTATCTACTGGCTGCAGATTTGAGTATAAAAGCTCTTCTGCAACTTCTAGATCTTTTTTCTACATCCTCAGAAACACACCCAATGACTACTTCAAAGGCAGTGCACAAATACTTTTTCATGTATGCTTTTTTCTATGGTTGCTAAGTGTTCATAAATGTTAGTTATGTCCCTACTCTGGAGAAATAATTTTGAGCTACCTGTAAATAAAGTCCCCTACTTTATCATTGATAAAATTTTAAGCTTTTTTGAACATCAGTTTTTAATAATATAGCTGTCACGTACTACATTGTTCAAAAAATGAAGACCCTCTACCATTCTTTCTCAGACTTTCCTGATGACATGAATTTTGAAGGTGGACTGTAGAAATAAGAAACTGTAGATATGCACATGAAAAGTAGATTCCTCAAAATCAGGAAGGGCCTTATATTTTTACCCTAGATAAAATGTATTTGCATACAATTTCACTTTAGATTCTCTAAGACAAAAAACTGAAAGATTGCCATTTGATGTGGATTCTACAGCCAATTAATAGAAATATCAAATAAAGAAGTAGCAGGAAGTAATGTTAACAGGGTCCAATGAACCCTGTGTACTATTGGACTAATAAATCCTTGTAGGAAGATGACGCACCTCATTTTTCACAGTGAATAGAAATAGTACCATTGTTTGATAGACTCCTCCCCTCCCTGCCTCTCAACTTATTAAATTAAGATTTATAGCTCTCTGGCAGTTTGGAAATGCCTTGGGAGTCTTCTCCCTCACTGACTTCTGTCTCTTGTATCTCTACCACTTCTGAACCACAGAAGCATCCCATTGCTCTCCACTGTTATTTATACATAGCTCAAATCTTCTTGCTCCTTTCTTTGTATAGTTTGTTCCCCACCCTTTGCTTTGCAGCAAGGTGTGTCAAATCATTTCTGTATCCTAGGCTGCTTTTTCATCAGTCTATCTTACTAAAGAAAAGATAATCCACTCAATGAGAATCAATGATAATTCCAGTTTATCTCTTCTCTCCCCCCCAATTTGTTCCAGATAAAGGAAGCAAAGGAGTATATAAATGCAGGTTTCTCTGACTCCAAAAACCCATGCATGTTCTTTTATCTTTGATTGTTTTCATCTTTTGCTACATAGACTTCTACTTTTTAAAATGAATTGCTTCTTGGATTTCATCCTTTGACAATTTCTCACAAGAACTAGGGAAAAGGGGCAAAGTTGTAATAAAGAGTAAAGAAAAGATAGAAGAAACCAGAGATGAGACACAACTTGGAAGCTTCTATCCTATTCGATATGGTTCAAATTAGAAAGTACTTAGTTAGAGCATATTTCACTAAGCATACCAGCTGATCACAAAATGCCAAAAAACAATAAATGCCACAGAAACCAGCATGGCATAACTATGGAACTCTCTGAGAAGATGATATCTGTGCCCTGTCTGTCACCCTCCTTAGTTGGTGCCCTTCAGCTACGCAGCACAGATGCCAAGTTCAGCCCTGCACAATCTTGTTTTACTGACTTTTCTGAATGGTTACACCTATCCTTTGCCTGTGTCCACCGTTAGCTCTATGGTTCTGCTAGTCTCCCCTGCCTGAACGGAGCAGAACAAGCCCAAACAGGGTAGCTGCAAGGGCAAGCAGTCTGATCTACCCAGATTTTCAGGGATTTAAACATATGAAAATGGGGTCCAACAAGTGAGAGTTATGATGGAGGGTTGTTCCAGAATACAATGAGAAAGTCCAGTTTCACATGTGCAAAGTCAGTGGCAGAGTAAAGTGGGTCACTAGCTAGACAGAACTGATGTTGAACTCCCAGGTTATGGCTTCCTTCATGAAGGCCACATTCATCCCTGAACACTGACATGCACCCATATAATTTGTGTGTAAGTGGTCACATGGTATAGCAATTAATATCTAGATAGTGAGCAAAACAAGTCATATTATGCTTTCTCAGTTCAACTTCACTTGACCAGAATGGTACAGAATGGTACAGGGACCACTGGCATGTGCTTTGCACCTACCCTTTGACAGAAGACCAAACTAACCAATGTTCATTCATTGAGAACTCATCTACTTTCCATCTGTAATAGCAATACTAAGTCTAACTCAAAATCAACTGTTTGGAAATGCTCCTCATGGAAAGTAACTTCAATCTTTGAAAGAGTCAATAGTTTCGGGCCTCTCTTACTAAAGACAAATGCTAGACCCTGTAGTTTCCACACATGTACTTAGTGTGTCTAGGTTCATTGTCTGGATTACTTTAGTTAATTAATTGTTGTTGCTCAATAGAAAGTTTAAAAGTGTTTTGGGTTTCATCTCAGGCCATATTCAATCATAAGTGGAGAGATTGTGCAATATTTGGTGGTGTTGGGGTAGAACCTATGACTATACTCATGTTGGGCAAACACTTACTACTGATACATTCCCAGATAATCCTCCAATATTTTGGATTAGGTAAGTTTCCTTCAAAAACAGCAACCTATAAGGACTAGAAGTACCAAGATTATCTTTCAGGCTTGCATAATGCCATCAACATTTATTTTTTTGAGGGTGGTTTGACTGAGAGTATGTTTGTAGGAGCAAGCCTATGTGATATTAGCCAAATAATTCAAATTTTGTATGTCTCAGTTTATCTGCAAAATTATGAAGCAGTGCCTGCTATTAAGCCTGTTATTAAAATGATATTAGTTTGTATATGCATAGTGACAATAAGAACTATGAAAGTATTCATTTAAAATTGTAATTTATATGTGTACTAGTTACGCAAATAAAATGAAAAGGTCTTAATTTGTTATACAATTTGTTATATAATTTCTTTCTTTCACAGCACCTAGCACTAACTTTAGAGATTCACATTCATTCAAACCCAGGTATCTGGCTAAGGCAGGTTGGTTGGCTACTGTTTCAGGGTATCTGCACTACCCTGTGCCATGCATTGCAGGGTGTTCTGCCAAAATTAACTGCATATCCCAATCATTTCCCAGGGGTTTTCAATGGTGACAGAAACATTTTTCTACAAGGCAGCCCTTCTTGTTAAATGGCAAGCTGCAGTTTGAGAAAATCAAATTTGAGGAGACTGCTTGGGAAGTTCTCATCACCCCATGGTGCTGTCAAGGATTCCACTTCCCACTGGAGTTACATTGTGGGAGTTCATGAACCCTGTTTAGAGAAGAACATTGGAAGCAAGGTCACAAAATGACCTGTGGCACTGTGCTCAATTTAGCACAAAGATAATGACACATGAACTGCCTCCAGTACTCCTTTCTGCCTTTCCAACCTCTGACCTGGAAGTGGGGCCATAGAGAAGCAAGCTAAGAAGCAAGGAATGGCAAAAGGGGCTCTTTGCATTCATCACACTGAGAAAAATGCCTGCCGGGAAATAAAGAGAACTGAGTTATGGCTCTTGAGCTTTAAATAGTTGTATAGCATGGAAACACTGTGAGATTCTGAACCTCTTTGTATCTCAGCTTCTCAAACAATAAAGAAGAAAAAAGCTAGATAATTATCTTCTAAAATCTTTTTTGTGTTTTCATTCTGTGAAACATTATGACATGCTATTTATATCTCTGGAGTAATATGCACCACACTGTAGTATGAACTATATACTCATTTTCTTCCCCCAACTAAATTCTGAGTTGCTGAAGAGCAGGTTGTCATTTTTTTGTGCCCTCAGTGTTTTGGATATGTGTTTATGGGATGTGTTCATGTTAGAACTGGTGGTGTTATCAAGAATCAACTTGAATTGCTCTTCCATCTTTATTCTTTCTGAGACTGGAGCTCTAATCAAACCAAGAGCTTGCAGTATCTAGTCTAGTCAACCAGTTTGGTCTTTGGATTCCTAAGTTCCACCTTCTTAGGCAGTGTTATACACAGGTAACCCCACAAATCTGGTATTTTTTTTCTGAGATCTTGGATTCCAAATTCTGGTCTTTCTGCTTATGTAGCAAGAATTTTTACTGAGCTACCTCCTCAAATGATGTAAGTATTCTTTCTGCATCCTAACTTATAGTACTATTGTGAGGAACAACTAAGGCAATGCTTGTGAACTGTGAACATTTCTAGTGAATTGTTACCTTGGACCTCTCTTAGCTAGAGAAGAATGGTATTCATGTGCTGTTTAATGCAATAGTCACATGTACTATTGCACATAAGAAACATGGCTAATCTGATATGCACTATTTAAAGTGTAATTTACAACTCAAGTTCAAGTGAGGGAAACATTTCAATAATTTCTTACATTGATCACATGTTGAAATCATTACATTTTGAGTATATTTTAAAAATACATCAGCACTTATTTAGCTTTTGTAATTATTAAAATATGATTATTAAGATTTTTAAATGACATGATCTGCATCTATAAAGATGTCATAAAGAAACCTATTATTTTATACAATCATTTTAAAATCTATACTCACATTCGTGATTCACATTACATTTCTTTTGGATATAGCTGGTTCATCAACAAGATCAGAAAAGCCAGGTTATTCTATCTTGGGCAAACAAGAATAAGCTGCTTAGACTTCTTCTTAGACAAAGAATTTCCAGGACATGATTGTCTCACAGAATCCTGCTGTTTGTGTCCTTTGATATCCTTTGGAAAGGCTATCCAGGGGCTGAGAGCATAGCTCAGTCACAAAAGATGGACTTAATGTCACATGCTCTTGTCATGCAAGCATTAGGAAGGAAGAGGCAGGAAAATCCCTAGAACTTGCTGGACAGTAGGTTTAATCTAATAGGCAGTCCCTGGGTCCCAGTGAGAGGTTCTGTCTCAAAAATCTAGGCAAATAGCTTCCAAGGAATGACACCCAAGGCTAACCTCTGGTCTGTGCATATACATTCACACATACATGCATTCACCATTCACACTCTTACACACGTTTATATGTATCCACATGAACACATGCACTACACACACATTTTCTATTCTGGTTACAATTGTTAAAATAGAAAGAGAAACTCATGGTAAAAATAATCCCCTTAGTATTTCTGTATCCATACTTACCTTTGCCTAGCAAAATGACAAGCTCTGCGTTAACTATAATACAGCATTGTACAAACTTTCTTCAAATATCCCATAAGTGTCCTGGTTTTAGAAGTCATATGATTACTATAGCTCCCTGGTCTGCTTCAAAACAGACTTGGACTTTAAGAGGTCATAAACTCTGCTCAAGGAAAATACACTCCTCACAGGAATATAGACAGCCAAATCATTCCTTACATGCATTACAATTCATTTGGGGCAACTGAATATTGGCAGGATTAGGGATCGAATTTGAAGAGAATAAACTAGAAAGATTTTGATCTATTCATGGGGCAAGACAGGAAAGAAAGAACTCAAAATCTAAAGATTAAGAAATCAGATTATGATATACATTACAGGACAAATAACATCACCTTGCTAAATCTGAACCAAGATATTAAATGAGCCACTGAACCATGAATCACAATTGGAATCTATCTATCTATCTATCTATCTATCTATCTATCTATCTATCTATCTATCTATCTATCCATCTGTCTGTCTAATAATGTTTGTTCAAACTTGAATAGAGCTCTGCATTGTTTCCAACAAGTCTAAATATCAAAATGCTCCATTAAGTAAGCCTAAACTGAACCAATGTTTCATTTCATTTTTAAAAAGTTTCTGATGAGGAGGAATTTTGGCTCCTTTTGGCCCTCAAAGGAAGAAAGCTAAATTCCCCTAGAAATGGAATATCTTCCACAACCTATTTATTCAGGTTGAATATGTGAATCCATCCACCAATTCTAGATCCAAAACAGACTACCATGAGATGGAAATGGGGTGTTACTACCTATCAAGTTCTAGAAAAGAACAAAACTATCATCCCACTACTGCTATTGTTACTTTTAAAAAATATATGTTTGCCTGAATAAATCTCTTTCTAATAGCTCAGAAATATATTGGCATTTTTCATGAAACAATTCTTCCAAAGTCTTGAACATTTCTACAAGAAGAAATTTAAACAGAAACTACTTTACTATAGCTCATTTTTCTATTTGGTTGTACAACCATGTGTTGGGGAGCCAATAGCATATTTACTTAAAGCTGCTATCTACTTAATACTTTCTAATAAGTTACATGATAAACTATGTTAAAAAATATTTCCATACTAATGAGATGGGAAATGGTGAAGTGGAAAAAGAGATGGTAATGGGGTATTGTGAAAATGATCACAATATGCTATACACACTATGATTATGTCATAATGAAACCAAGTAAGTATCTTATACAAGGAAAAAACCCTAATAAATAAATAATTCGTAATTTTTCAGTAACTCTGTTGGAGAGATGGAATCCAATTCCTCTCACTTTTAATATAGGCCAGATTTATTGATTGCTTTTAAAGATTAAAATAAAGAACTAGTAATGCTGGATTTGGAGAATAGATCACAAAAGGCATTGTATTTTTAGTCAGTCTGTTGAATAACACTCATGTGGGAGATCCTGCTCACAAACACCTTGGAAGTGGAACCTACAGCCCTCGTTCAACTTTCAGATGACTGTAAACCTTCTGAATAGCTTAAACATAACAACATGGGAAACTCTGATCCAGAACTAATTAGGTAATCCACTCTAGATTTCCTCAATATCAGGAACTGTGGAATAATAAATTGTTTTTTAAAAATCACACGTTTGGGGATGTTTCATAGTAAGAATAACACAGAAATCATTAGACATAGTGCCTCTGAAAATCACTTGTCTGATTTTATACATCATTAACAAAATTTTGACAGGGTTTCATGTATCCCAGACTGGGCTCCAACTCTATGTAGCTGAAGATGACTTTGAACTTCTGACCTTGTGATTTCTACTTCCTAAGTGTTTATATCACCATGTCTAGTTCATGTGGTATTGAGAATCAAACCCAGAGTTTTGTTCATTCTATGCAAGCATTCAACCACTTGACCTACAACCTTAGCCCTTGACAAACATTTTAAGGTTATTTTATTGCAAATTTTTATTTAGAAATTCTCCAAATGATTTTATTCTCTATTCCAGTGCTAAAATCTGTATCTTTGTAATTTGAATAATATGAAATCGCTTGGATATATCTACATACTCTTCTGCATGCTTGAACAAAATGTCATCAAGTTACCTAAATACTTAATGGGTCTCTAGCATCATCCTAGGTAAAATAGGCACTTTTTCACAGCTATTCATTCAGCAACTTTACTTGAACATTTATTATATGCCAGGCACTGTGCTCAGCACTGAGGGCATAAAAATAAACATGACACCCTTGAGCTCTTCAGGAGCTCAATATTTAGTTGGGAAAGAAAATAAACATACAATATACATTGCAGTGTGGTGAATACTACCCGAGAGATAGGAATGGCATTTCATGATATTTTACAGGATAATGAAGTGCCAATCGTGTGAAATTTTGAAGGAAGAAAAGGAATTTTCATGTAATGCATGCTGCTTTGGAAAGATGGCATTCCAGTTATGGAGGAAGAAAATATATAAAAGCATAAAGTACAAAAAACCTGGGCTACCTTGTGTCATTTGAGTTTTCCTTGCCTAAGAATAAAGACAGGGCTGATGCTGTGCCTATTCCTGGCAGTGTAAAACAGACATGAAAGGCCATATTGTGATCACAAGTACCTTAAAACCACCAAATTAAAAGGCTCATACATTTCCCCAAGTGTCTTTGGAGGACAAATATGTAAGTCTTCTGGACTACATAATATTCTTTGTATGAAGAATTCAAATTGTGCAGGAGTCTGCTAAATTTCTGAACATGCACTGTGTCTTTTCATTACAAAAGGATGGAAGACACTGCCTTTTAGATCAGTGACACTCAAACTCTGCCCCCCCCCAAAAAAAAAAGATGAAGAGATTTTGGTAGAATGTAAAGCTTTGCAAAATTCCTCCATTGATGAAGACTTTTCGGGAAAAAAAAGCAATCTAAATAGTTTGCCTAGTAGCATAGGCAATTTACACTTGGCACAAGCTCCTAATATCAGCACATACTGATTGTTAAATGGCCCATAGGTTGGCAGTGATCTATGAACCACAATGCTCTAAATAGAATGTCTTCTAATAAATCTCTTCAGTGTTTTCAGAACCAATATGTGCTTTCTTTTCCCATTGTGAGAGTGATGCATTTTATCTCATATGCTCACAGTTTTGGAACTCCAATACAGCAACACATTGCTATTTCATCATATCTTTTTTAACACATTTTCCCTTGGTTCTGCTTTTTAATTTCAGATTTATGTTTTCCTTGACTCTTTCAATGAATACATTTTGCTTGATGATGTTGAAAATGATGGCAATGTTGATAATCATGACAAGTATTACAGCAAGCATGCATGGCAAACAGGTCACATTTCTGGTCTGCATTCATTTGAGTATAAGGGTTGGAACTGGGCCTCCATGACTCCAAATGAGCTTGCTTTAGTGTATGAAATGATGGAATAGATATCAATGGAGACACTGTGGTGATCATGAGGGTGTTACTCCTTTCATGCAGAAGCTATCAACTTCTATAAATGAAGTCTGTGTGTACAACAAGAGAAGATCACTCACCGTCTTGGTCGTTACCTGAATCAGCTGGAGACTTGCTGCGGCGCATTGGGCCTGGGCTCTTGGCTGAGCTCTTTTGAGGAGTTGGAGAAGCTTTGGGGCCACTTGTGGCTGATGGATTGCCCTTCATGACCCTGCATTCTGGGGTAAAAGGCCACAAGAAACTTAGTAGAAAGTAGAGTATGAGTGTCTGCATATTACCAACCTCTAGAAATCAATGAAAGCATTTAAGTGGTTCAGGATTACAAGAAGGTTCTCATTTTTGTTGTTTGTTTGCTTGCTTGCTTTTTGTAAGTAAATGTGGCTCTAAAGAAGAAGGCATATGGAATATTTTCAAGTTATCCAGGCTAAACTGTATATTTAAGTTCTTGAATCATAACCAAGAACAGGCATTCTGAAGCAAAACCAATTGGCTATAAATCAGTGTAATCATTTTATGTTGACCAGACCCTGCTTGAGCATAGCACCTAGGGCTGTATTTGATTTCATTAGAGCAAAGGTTGATAACTCCTGAATGTCACAGACACTTTGATGCCACATCTATAAGTAACCGACCTCTCTCTGCATATTACATTCTACATATCATAATAGCTACATTATGAATATGTTACTTTTATACAAGTAAGAACTGCATCTTATAATCTCTTGTGATAGTTTAATGAATAAACGCGCCAACTAAGACTCTGAGGCTCATAACTTGATACTCCTCATGGGTTTGTAGCCCAGTCTGCTAAATATTTGTGCCTTTGCCCAAGCCACAGTCTGACATTCTTGGGACACTCTTTCTATGAACATCATTCAGCATCCCACATGAAGGCAATTTTGGGAACTGAGAGTACTCATTTATTAGGAAAATTGTTGTATTCATTTTTTTCCAGTGTGAATGCTAAAAACGTGACCCTCTTACTTAAGGTCACAAAGGAAGAAAGTAATAAAATAAGATTGGTAGCTAAATCTCTTGATGTCCCATCTTTTTCTGGTGTAGTTTTCTTATATACTACAATATGAAAAGTAGATTCAAACCAGTGGGTAATATTTTCAGACACCTCCTTGTTGACTCCTACTTAACCAGAAAAGTTATGGGTCTGATTTGGCAAATCAAGTTTACTATGAAATGGAATTTGTCTAATTCATTTCCTGTTTTTGATTGATGAGGTTTAATGATTACTCCTCAGAGCTGGAAATGCAGAAAGAATAGCAAATTGTAGATTATTTGGATTTGCCTAGATATTTTATGGTCATTTACCTTTTCTTAAAGAACACTAAAAACATCACACTTCTAAAATGTGCGTGTCATATGAGTTGTTTAGGGAATCTATATTAGCAAAACTTTTCTTGTTTTACCCCTTCTAAGTAGGAAATAAGTTTGAAATAAGTCTTTTCATCAGTGTTACGTCCTAAAACAGTTGTGTGAGCTAACTCACCTATAACTTACACCTGGAGCTCAGACTAAAATAATGAGAGGTAGATTGTCAGGTGTGCAGCTCTTTTCTGATTTGACCAATCCTGGGGAATACTGAATCACAACTCTTGGAGAATGGGGCAGTAGGAAATAAAGATAGAAAAAGAACTGAGCACTAAAATGGAACTAAAAACCTGGGAGAAAATAAGAAATAATGTGTATGCAGAAAATATGAGTTCTTACTCCAAATGTTGCTTCTTGTGATCTGTTAGCCCATAAGACATAAAATGTAGTTAAAGGAAAGTGGCCATCATTGGAGCAGGCAATACATTTTGTGGAGTCTGGAAGCTGCACTTATGTGAGATCCAGTTGATCTTTTGCTTAATGACCCATGCATACAAATAGAAAAGAGAAAAGCTAATAGAATCTCTTCTTGAAGCACCATTCTTGAATAGTCTCCAGGCCACATAAGCTTATGGAAATTCCAAAAGGATGGCAGCAGAGACAGCAACAAGGAAACAAAGTCCAGTGGTTAGCCTTACCATTTTCATCCAGAGAAAAGTCATCTTGGGCGTAGCGAAATTTTTCAGGACCACAAGCAATGAACACATCGTCATCGCCAAAGAAATCATGGAGGCAGGTGACCTATGGAGAAAGCAGAAATGCCAAATTGACATTTGAGGTCTTATGACAATAACATCATGACATGTTAGCATGGGGGAAAACCTCCATCATCTGCGACTCCTCAGGATCTCCTGTTTCTCAAAATAAATATCACATTCATAGTCTGAACCACGGCTCCCAGTGGGAGAAGATAAAAGTGCCACTGTCTCTCCATGTTTTATGTGTGCTAATCTTGATGCCATGGCAACAAGACCACACACGACTGGAAGAGTCCCCTTTGAAGAAAAGTTAGCCAACATACATCCCATCTTCTAGTATGTCAAGGGCTAGGCCAGAAAAAAAGATTTTCTACAGTTTGTGATGGACAGACCTTGTGCTCTTGAAAAAAAAAATACTCCACCTCTTAACTTCTTTGGATGTATAAGAAAAACGGACTTCTGGTTTAAAAAATTACCTGGTAGAGTCTCAGAATAGCATTCAACACTGAAAATGTAACACAAAATAAAACTGTGCTGACAACTTTAACCTGATCAAGAGCAACAGGTCCCATAAAACCATGTTCCCAGGTTTATTTCTGCCCTCCAGTGTCCTATACATTGCTAGTTAACAATGGAAACAGTCTCCCCAGCCCCCATTCTGCACAATGAAAAGAGGGTCCCTGGGAAAGCAGGCTGCTCCCTGCAGTCTCCCCACTTCTCTGCCTTCCTAATTACATTTGATAATTAGTCCAGCCCATTAGGCAAACCCCAGGAGGAATGATAGAGTCAAAAACATGCTTATCCAACTTCTTAGCTTGCAAGTGTTCAAAGTCTCTAATTGTTCCAAGAGTCCAATTCAAGCTGTCAGCAATGGCTTTCCAAAGGCACAGTGCTCACAAACTAACAACAGCTTGCTGTGTGCAGAGAGCAATATGCTACATTTGAAAAATGTTTATATTAGTATCATTCCCCACCCAAGGTCTATTCATTCCTTGTGTTCACAGCCAGAATGATTGCAATCTTTACACAAAGGAATAGATGATTAAAGATTACCTCCATTTTCTCCATTGATTTAACCTCCCAACGAGATGCCAAGGTCAACTCCTTTTAAGTTTCTTCCCAGTTCTGAGTCTCAAATTCATCAATTATACTAGTATCCTTCTTTACCCCACTTTTCCCTCACCCATTCATTCCACAATCATGTAGTAAGCAAACAGAACTGATTGAATGTTTACCCAAACAGGCACTGGATTGACCTAAGTATTTCCAAATCTGTCACCTCAATTTATCCTCATGAAAAACAGGAAGCTATTAATGTTTTATCACTACTTTATCCATGAAAAATTTGAGAACCATAGATATTAAGCAAATTGTCTGGGTAAAAAGCAATAAATCTAAATGAACCCACATCTATCTGGTGTCCATTAAAACTCAGTAATATAAAACATTTACATAGAGCTTGTGCACTAGGAAAAAGAAATGAATAAGACTCAGATTATGATGCCACTCCATCTCAGTCAGATGGAGTGATACATATTAAAATAGGCCATATCTCAACTTGGTTTCAAGAACTAAAGAATCGGTGGGTGCCTTGGAAGCTACTGATTACCAACTCTATGAAAGTGATCTGACCTGACACTTCAAGTTCAATGAGTTTATATTATTTAGAATTGATATCCACTAAAAGAGGCTGCATATGTCAAGCTCTACTCAAGATTTCCTGCCAGTATCTTGGACACTGATTCAATATGATCTGGGGCTTTTTGATATACCAAGAGGGATTGCATATCTTTTAACTCTCCAGTACGTCTTCTGAATTGAGGCTGCCCTTAACCACGACTAGCTGCTTTTATTTTTGCTTGTTAACCGAGGGGCATCTCAGCCTTGAACTTCTCCAGGAGTCTCTAAGGATTGGCACTTTCTTTCAAGACCTAATTGTGAGTTCATGGAGACTTGTCTCTTCTTTCCCCTGGAATACATTGTTTTGAATGTAAGGATCGTGCTTGTCTCTTCTTTCATGTCTTTCCTGATTGCAAGTCTGTGACCTAAGAATAGTTTCTGCACAGGCTGCAAAGACTTTCTATGGATATAAAAAGAAAAAATAAGAAAGAAGAAATCAATTGTAGAAGGCAACAGAGACAGAGATCAGCTTTCAGAGACTTTGGAAAGTAATGGAAACACAAATTATGAACAAGAAAGGAGAAATGACTATTAATTTATAAATAATGCTTCATATAATGATCCTAAGTAGTTTGAAATAGAGTTAAAATTGATTGTTCATCTCAATAACATGCCATAATATTCTATTATAAGACAACAAAGCCTTGCAGATTGATAGAGAAGCTGCTGTGATAGTGACACCACCCCCCCCACTGCCAACTCCGGACCTCTGAAACTCCTCTCAGATTTAGCAAAAAGCCATCAGATATCACTGCCTTTGTAGATCTTATAAGCCAATGTTCCCTTAGTTTCTGACAAGCTCGCAATGGTGTGTCTGGCCTCAAACTCATATTGAATCTACTTTTATAGAATCAGACTCCTTTTGTGTTCCTGCCCTTTAGTTCATAGGCTCCCAAATATCGATAAACTCATCCTATATGTGTGGATGCCCAGTTTTTTCAAATATCTTGAGTGCTAAGATGCAACAGTCCCAGTCTTTGATAAGTATATGAGGATCCTGAGACATAAATAGTCAATGTATCTGGCTGATGGAAGAGTTGAGAACAGTATTCAGTTAACCTGCTTCAATTCAGAAAAAAATCCAACCACCTGAAAGAACATGCCTTGATAAAACTCTAGTCAGGGGAGGCTCTTGTCCTATTCATTGTCGAATATGCATTAGATTACTTTATAAGATGGAAATTTTTCTTTATTAATCATAGTTTAATCCACAGGCAAGAAAAATCCTATTATATTAGTGAAAATTCAGTATCTGGTGGAAAAGAGGGATAAGAAGAAGGAGAAATTTAAAGAAGAGGAACAAGGGGAAAAACAAAGGAAGTGTGAAGGACAGAAGAGTCAAGTATGAGAAATAATTCTTAAATGAAACATACAAACTTGATGCCTTCATTTACAAACATTCATAGCAATAATATAACACAAAGACCACCTTCACTTATATTACAAATGTATGATTATTTTTCTAAATTTGTTTCTGAGGCACAATTTCCATTATGATGTGGCAACAAAGCAGAATATAATAATTATTACAATGCTGCATTCACACAGAGCAAAGGTCTTGCTGATATCAGCTTTAGTATGAGTCATACTTGGGTCTTTAAGGCACAGACAAGAATCCCAAAGCATGACACTTATGTACATAATTAGCCAACTGCTAGTACAAAATCAATAAAATCAACTTACATAACTCTGAACCATCAACTCACTGCTCTTACTTTAAAAAACACAGTGTGGAAGAAGAGATGCCAATTTGGTTTGACATTAGCATGAATGATATATAGATGACCTAGTGTCTTAAATGTCAAAGTACAAATGGGTAAATGGAGACAACAGATCACCGTTTGGAAGCAGTTTGAGTGTATTAGCTGTAAATGGCAATTTCACTCTGTGACTTGATTTGGGCTTGATTAGATTTTCCATCCACTTATGACAAAAGCTGGCAATTGGTTCCCATATGTGCCTGCTATTCCTGCGTTCTACCTATCCCTTACCTAATTATTCAGAAAGAAATATTACATCAGAAAGTAAGGTCATCCTTGTAAATCTGAGAGACTCATTTTCAGCAGGCATAACATTTACAGTGAAAGTCAATTCAACCAGTATTGATCATTAAACACTTATTAAGTCATAGGAACTATGTGAGAAGTATAGAAATAAGCAACAATAAAAGTCCCATGCCTTCAAAGAGTTGACAACATAATAAGCGAGTGCAAACTGTACAAATAATTAGAATACAAGGCAAGCTGTTGTTAGCACCACTGCAGAGGCACAAAGAATAACAGGAAGTGCAAAAGACAATAATCTTCAAGTCAAGAGAACAGAATAGTGGCTTAAATTTCACACACACACACGCACGCACGCACACACACACATGCATGCACACACACACATCACATATATATGAATATGAAATGAAAGAAGAGATAAAAATCACACACATACACACACACGTAAAACATGAGTAGAAGTAAGAATAAGACTATCTGGGGGGGGGAAAAGGGACTAATGGAAGGAGGGCACTAAGGACAGGTATGGCCCAAGTACATTGCAAGCTTGAATAAAAATGTCTCTATGAAGCCTATCACTATGTATAATGGATGTATGGCCAGAAACTGTTTTTTTACAGAGAGAACTATGGAAGATTTCTCAGAGAAAAGGACATGCATTCAGTCTGATTGGATGTGTGGGGTAGCAGGCTGGTGAAAATAGAAAGTGGTCTAAACAGAGGTAACTATAGAATTAAAGGTAGAGGGCCAGGTGACAACATTTTCTTAAAAGCCCCTGGAAACAGAGCTGCATCTTGTTGGCTGGAGTTACACAGATTTGAACCCTTCCAAGCTGTACATCTCACAATTGCCCAAGTTCATATGCCAACCTGCTGCATAGACAAAACGTCCAAATGTCTTCTGATATAATTCATCGCGAAGAGGAGGGCAAGAGAGTGTCTATAGAGGTGGCTGGTCCCAGTGAGGAAGAAGAGGGAGCCTTGGGGCAAGAAAGAAAAACGACACAGATTCTCCAGTTTTGCCACAGGGTGCTCTGTCATGGAGAGCGGCTGGCAAGTTTTGCAAAGTGAGTTCCTGAAAGATTCCATAAACATTACAGTCGAGGCTCTCTGAAAGTTACTGCTGCTTTCACACTGGAGCATTTCTTGCTTGCCAGTTCTAGACTGGTTCCAATCAGTGGTCAATACCAGATTGGCTTAGTAAACTGTACAGTGTTTCTAAGATGACCCTAGCTTTCTTATCAAGCTCATTTTCTTAGGGTTTTCTTGCTTGTGGGTTTTTTTTAATGACATTGGGGGGGTTGCTGGGCAAGCAGTTCCTAATTCTGCAATGTTTCCTTTGGTACAAATCTCTATATCCAACATTTGAATGTCTCTAAAATCTGTGGTAAACTAATAACAATGCCATTTGTATTTCTATGATCTCATCATTTACTTTTGAAGCTCTTCTATCAGAAGAGGAAAGGGATGGACAAGAATAGGAAGAGGGTACAAAAGAAGGTCAGAGGGGCTAAATATACATATGAAGATTTCATAAGGAAACTCATTATTTTGGGTCATAGCTATAGTCTAGTAAAAATAATTTGAAAGCATAACCATGAACTTCTAAGCTCTATAAGGTGGAGATCTCATTTTGGCTCATCACTCAATCTCCACTTATTTCAAGTGTAAATGCTCAAATTTTTAAAAGTATGATTATCATCAGGAATTGTAGAATTATATATAATTAAACCTTATATTTAAATTAAGGACATTTTCAGCACAATAATTATCTCTAGACTACTGGTGGTCACTGTTTTCTGCATCATATGCTGGAGAAAGTCATACAAGGTAAAGATTGGTTCATTTCCCAAAATCTGGATTTGTTTCCTAATTGTTTGCTTAAAAACAGCACAATACCAACTACTTGCTCAACTAAAGACTATTTCTTTAAGCATTTTGATTCTTCAGTGGATTTTACCTTCTCCCTCTTTCAAGTGTTTCTTGAAAACAGTGTCCACACCCCTCATTTCCTTTATCATGCTTCATGGCAATTAGTTCTGGTGTGTGACCCATCCCAGGGCCTTAGGAAACCATGTTCTTAGCTAATGTGAAGGAGATGCTCTTTTCACTACTCATATCACTGTCTGGGAATCCCCAGCCCTTCTGCAGTCACCTTACCAATTCCTATAATGAGACATACTTGAAGTTGACTCCCTTTGATCTTTCAGCAGTGGAACACATTAGATCTCATTCTGTCTTTGATGATAAAAAGTGAAAGATACTAACAACAACAAAACCTATACCTAAGTATCTGGGTAGTAAAATACCATGAGAAACTCCAGGAATATTTTTTGTTTTTGCCAATATACCTTTCCACTAGTTTACTTAGCATCACAGCCAATTGAATCAGCTATATCGTAGTTGAGATAATGACACTCCCTTTTAAATATCCTTGTCAATTTTTATAGCAATTGTCTTTGCATGGTGAAAGGTCACAATGACCCTACATAGCTTTTGCTGTTTCACATTTGTCAGTTGTTTTTATTTTCATTACCTCATTTGGTTCATTAACCCTCTTTCTAATAAATGAAGCATAACAGCCCATTGAGGTTAAGTGATTTTTACAGGTCATATTTCTAGTTAATCACAGAACTGATACCAGAACTTGATAGCTTATTCCACTCTGGCATACACAGCCCCCAAGGTATATAAAGGGTCTCATAGACTAGACAGGGAATCCCTGGGTAAGAAAATACACAAGGAGACTCTGGTAATGACCAGTTTGAGAAAGAAGGATTATAGAAAGGAGATGGGAAAAAATAAGTCTTTCTATTCACTTTTACCAGGAGCTAGTTTGTAATTTAATTAACCTGAACTTAGGCAATGTCAACCCCTTGGTAGCCTGGCAACCCTTTAATACACAGGGTATTTTTCCCCCCTTAGTTTTCTTTTACCATGTTTTCCAAGAGTCTGTATCAGCTCCCACTGGAGGCCTCTCAGGATGAGGACAGCTGCAGAGGCACTGGAGTTAGGCTGCTTGAGTCCATTCCCAGGACTGACACCTGCCCTTCCACAGGGCCCTGGGGACAAGCTGGCTCAGAGAAACAGGGACAAGACAGAACTCCATTCATCAGAGAGAACTGGGCTGGAAAAACCCTGCTTGATCCCTTGGCACCATTAAACTGTAAGATTGGAACAGGGCCTCACACAATTCCAGGTTCTGTTTAGCAAGGTAAATTAAAATGGGAGAAAGAGTGCATTTGTCAGGCCTATTGCAGCTATCTTTTACATTTTATAATTATTTGGTTTCTGCTATGTTCAAATAATGGATGGTGTATAGTTTTTGATGTTCAGTAGAGGAAGAAAAGATTTCTTTAAAAAGAAAGGAAATGTTTACCTACATTGGAAGTTTAAATTTGCTCCTGGATCACTGCTTTCTCTCTGGGCCTAGTTTCCTCTGTTATAAGGTAGTGATGCTGATCTGTTGAGGTTTATGTTGTCTTTGTGTCATGAGTCCTTTGGAAAATTTGATGAAAGCTATGGACCTCTTCCCAAGAAAAAATGCATTTATGTGGACAGATAGTTAAGTTCCAATAAAATCTAGAGGGTTAAGGATTTCCCTGAATTCATGTAGATCCTATGAGCCTCTGGATAGTTGATTTCTGAGGTCTCTTGTGGCTCTGACAGAATGAAACATTCCAGGTTGGACACAGTTAATGAGCAGAGACACTCAGGCCAGAATGCTGGCAGCTGTCGTGGAATCCCAAAGGCTTAACTGTACCCCCTTCCCCAGGCTTCCTGAGACTCTTGTCCAAGGGAAGCAAAAGGATGTAAGCTCATTCTCTGCAAACTAAGTCCAAAGGAAGCAAAGGAGTGCAAACTGATTTACGGCAAACCAGAGAGTTGAGTATGCCTCAGGCCATTGCCTCCCAGGTTGCTGGAATTTAGCAAGGATACTAAATTTGCAGGAAAGAGAAAGCAAGAGAGTCATAGACTCTCAGCGTTCCTTATGGTTGATTGAGGATTGGACAAGAGCATGACTGCTCAATTGGTAAGGGATGTACTGCTTTATAGTAAATGTTCAGAGGCTTAACCTAGGAGTCTTTTCTCCTGCCACATATTATACTTCCAAAATAAAAGAGAAGTGAAGCGATAATGTGTCTTAAAGATTTTAGTCAGGGATTCAGGCGAAAACACATGGCACTGAGAGTAGATTAATTGAATAGTCTAATAAAGGGCATGGATATAGGGGTGCAAGCAGACGACAAAGAAATTGGAGGAGATACTGTAGTATCCCAGACATAGCAATAGTGGAGTCCATTCCCAGCCTTAGGCCCAAAGGGAATATGGCAGCTGCCAAAAGGAAAGAGTGAGAATGACAATTATGTAGAGGGGGCTCACAAAGAGAGGCTGTGGACTTTAGTCAAGAGATAGCAACAATTTCTCAGACAAAGTGTCAGAGAATAGATAGCCTTATCTTGCTCTTCTCCTCCCTGACCTTGCTCAGTCCAAACAGCACTGCAGTTCAGCGGACAGAGAGCCTGATTATAAAGAACAACTTTAAAGTCACAGGCAGGGTAGGATGGGGTACAGATTGAGTGTGTCTTAAACAGGCCTGGAGAATATGTGCACCACTGTAGGAAAAAAAAGAGGAACTGCCTGTTCAGCCTGGAATATAGAAGAGACGTAAAGAGTAATTGCAATATTTTGTAGTTGTAAAAGCATTGATAACAGTTGTGCCATCATTTTGCCCCCATTGTCTCCTTCGAATCTTCAAATCATATGAGGGAAGAAAGTTCTGTTCTGTGGATAAGGGAACTGAGACTCAGTCAGGGTTAGATGAGTCACACAACTGAATGTCTACAAAAAGAAGAGACCAGAGTTTGAGTTTGGAACGTCTGGCTCTTAGGACCCTTTCCATGATACCATGCTTCAGTTCACAAAGCTATTCTGACAGTCTTTCAGAACGTTCTTGATTCTTCAGACAGATAGGAAAATCCAAACAAAGACAGCAATGAGTGGGGAAGGACCAAGATTTGCTTCTCATACTTTAGGAAAGAATATGCTGCATTGTGAGGGAATAGGCTGAGTTGGAAAATAAGCACTACTCTTGAGACTAGTGGAGTTTATCCACAGTCAATGCTAAACTGGAAGATTTCTTACCCTGTGCTTTCCTGGGTTCTGAGTGACTTACGTCTTCAGACATATCCTTTCAGGATAAAAAAAAAATATGTTGGAAGAAAGCACAATGATCAGCTCAAGGTAAAAAGTGAAACAATAGAAACTGGACATATCTTAGATTTCAAATACAAAAAAAAATACCCGTCTCACACTTGTCATGATTTACATGTAAACTATCTCTTGAGAGTTCGAAAATCAAAGTGTGAGCAGATCCACCCCTGAATTGGTGCTGAAGTAGGGTTTATGAAGATTCTGAGAGTTCAGCAATCTTTTCAATGGCTTTAAAACCTAAAATCTAAAGTTAGAAGATCATTTTGGAAGAGTGACATGTAGGTGTCTTACATTGATCTTACCCTTTCAGTTCCTAAGGTGATTTCGAAGTTGGTAAATCCAACCTTCAAGACGTCAAGCTTTTACAATCTTATGATTCTTACCTAAGGTCATTTTCCTTCCCTCCAACATACCCCACCCAAGGAGACATGGGATAATATTTGGAGACTGCTTTGTTTGTTGCAGCATAAAAATGTGCTATTTAACCTCTAGTGGGTAGAGGCCAAATGTGCTGCTAAATGAACTGCCAAGCACTGGACATCCCCCACTACTCTGTTGTTCCTATTGACTCTCAATATGGACTTTTTGACCCTTGGCCTTGTTTTAACCCCAGTACAAGCTTATTTCCTTGCTTCTAACTACTTGTCCAGTTAATGACTCAGCTTGCCTAGACCTCTGGTTTTTGCAAGCTCTTCTAGTCCTGGCATCCTTCCCAGACGTTGAGGTCCAATGTCTTCCATGGTTTCACTACAACACTCTTTTTTACTCATTCCACTCTGAGACACAAAATAGGGTTTGGGGTTGGTAATTACACTGGACCTGCTGCCTCTTGAATCTTCGTGAGGAACATGCCAGTGCTGGGTGTGTGGTGGGGGGGGGCTTAATGAACCTTCGCTGGTACAAGAGACCTTCCTGCTACAACTTCAGAGAAATGAGATAGATAGATAGATAGATAGAGAGAGAGAGAAAGAGAGAGAGAGAGAGAGCTGCAAACACAGAAAGATAGAGGCAGACACACAGAAAGAGAGAGGGGGGTTTTGTGTCAGCTGGTATAGAGACAAAAGTGCCCTAAACAATGGCATTATTTAACATCACTTTCACATCTGAAGAAAGAAGCCAAGAACAAATGTTGAGACAATATCTGGTTTAGCTGTTTGTCAAATGTTAACCTCATATCCTAGAAAACAGAATGATGAAGACACTTGAAGCAACACAAAGGGTGACTACCTAAGTCCTAGAACTAATTAATATTCTCCTAAAAAACCTTCATTCCAGAGCTTTGAGACTTGGGTGGTTTTGAGTCAAGGCCTATCTCTACTCCCAATGCACTTCCAGACTGCAGTACTATTGAAGACAAATCACTTCAATGAAGGATCTCAGATTGAGATCCCTCATCTGAAAACTGGAGCAAATACTATTTTTAGCACCTCATGATGTATAGTTGTTTTCAGATTATAATAGAAAGAGATAGAGCATGAGAGTTTTTTGAAAGTTATTAGTATTATGTTCATACAAATTATTATTGGTACTTTTCAAAAAACGTATGACCTGTGCGGAAATGAAAACATACAAGATAAGAGCAAGTACAGCAGGTCAACTGAATCCTGTTTAAAGAAAGGGAGGAAGAGAGAAAGAGAAAGGTCTTCCATAATCCTTGACATCCTCACTTAGGTGACAATGCTTTATTAGTAGTAGTAATATTATATGAAATATCTATAAGCAAGGACCTTCTTGAATTGCTAAAATACTTCAACATACTTCAGAATCAATCTTCAAGTTAAGAAATTCTTCTCATTCACTTATATAATAAATTTCACAAAATTTTCATGATAATTCAACTACTCTCATAACTATGAGGAAAGAATAAACATGGTTCTTGTGCTCTGTGAACTATTTTTTTCTGGAAGATGTTTTTCATTTGAGTTGGTCCTGTTACAATTTGGTTCTTTTCTTATATCTAATCTACATTTAATCTTCCAAAAATTGACTTTTGGATCTTGTTTATATAATCATCCAAATTGCCTGGCTATTCCAAGTTTTGACTCACACTGATTGCTTTTGGAGCCTACTACAATTGTGCAGTTATACAATTAAGCTTTTCCTCTTCAACAGTAGGGTGCATGTATGATAACCGGTTGTTGGGAAAGGTTACCTTGGTTGCAAAATTTAGATCAGCTAATTCCTATTAGAACACTCAGTTATAGTCTTCCCTGATTATACCCACACAGAGCCAGAACTGAACCCAAAGGAATAAAATTATAAGAGTTGACGTTTCATGTTCCTTACAATCTGGTCAAAGAGACTGAGAATCAAGGATGGTTCTTCAACTCCCTTTTCGCATACAAACCATCCTTGCAGCTGATTATATCTCCTTTTGGATCTTTTTCCCATTATTTTTATATGTTTTTAATGAGATGGATGGATTCAAACTAAGTCAAAAGTCAAATACATGGGGAACTAAGTCTGGTGTCTATGGTAAAAGGGAGTTTCTGTAATAACCGTCAAAGAGGCCAGGGGACAAGCTGCCTCTCTGAAGACACCTAGGAGGTATGGCAAGTCAAAGTTCTGTATTCTCCCCCTCATAAAAGGGCTTTTCTTTTGCTCTCCAAATCTGTTCCACCTCCCACACAGAGGAGCAGAGCTAGTGGCAAGTTTCAGCAGGAATGCAAATTGAGGGATGTGTACAGGAAGACAGAAATAGACTGTATAAAATGGCAACCAGTGTGATCACCTGGAAGGAGCTCAACTCAAATCTTTCCATTTCGACCAAAGCAGCACTGTTTACATTTGTCCTTTGCATGGGTTGCTAGAATCAGGAGGCCAGCTTTCAGGCTTATAGCAGGAGGTCAACCTCTTAGAAGACCAGAGTCTGCTTCTCAATGTACCACTTACTCTCATAGGTGGCAAGATCCCTGTTGAAATTACATGCTGGACTGAACCTGCATGATGAGTTTTTACCAATCCCAATAACTATCAGGCCTGTTGCTTCCTCTACAGACAGCTGACAACACTGAGAGGAAAGAAACTGCAAATGAATTCATTTTTTTTCACATTCACAGTAGATCAAGGGTCGCTTAACTAACACATGGTTGGAACAGAGAATTTGGATGGATTTTATTTTTCTGGTCACTGGGGACTAACTTGTATTTGGCTCCAAATGTTAAAGAATAAGACTTTTAACAATCTGTCATTTCTTTACTAAGGTAGAAAACCTTTTAATCATTGCAACATGTTTTCACATCCTCCTAATATTTAGCATAAGACAGGGCACACAGTAGGTCCATAAAGAAATCTATTGCTTTTAGGATTGCAATGAATTAGTATTTTCCCATATTTTTCTCTACCTGTATAACTGATGCTGCCTCCTTCCAAGTACATTCAGCCTGCAATGAATTAGTTATTAATCAAATACCTTTAATTTCTTGGAATTGCTTCCTGGTTTGCTTATTATCTCTGTCATGAACAGTTATCGACCTAGTCCCTAACTGGGAACTCAAAGGCAGATGTGCATTTTTCTGGTCAATTTTGTGCTGAGACTACACTTTAGCCATCCAAATTCAGCTCAGAGGAGTCAAAGTACAGCAATGAAGAGAACACGCAGCCAAGAGAAGGGGAAGGGAAGAAAGACAGGGAGGGCCATCCGAAATGCTTGTTGGGCCAGGGTTCAGAGAAAACTGCCTTCATATACTTGGCTCTCTTTCTAGCCAGGCCTCTGTCAATAACACATTTATTGGCCATCCTCACTTCAGCCTCTGATTTACCCAATTCAAATACACTTTTTCCAAGAAATAGCTCTCCTAGTCATGGCCCCTGACCATTACAAACAATGCTGTTGAAAGGTCTGAGTGAAAGAGGCCATTTTCTCTAAATGAGTCACTACCACCTGGAAAGTTCTTGGATAATGGAAGGGGTGCCAGAAGGCTAAAAGACAAGGAAATGTTGTTCTAAATTTTACAAATGGGAAGAAGTATATCTCCGAAAATATAACCCAATAATTAACTTGATGCTAATAAACAGCAAAGACACAAAATGAGTATTAAAATATAATTTTTCAGCACTCAAGAGAAATGATCATCAGCACAGACAAATAAAGATTGATCCAAGCCACTGCTGATAAAATGACTGCAGTTCTTGGGATGTGCAAAAGGCCATTGAGAAACATAATTTGCATAGTAACCATGTTCTAGATGGGGGTTGGTAAAATACTCCTTTCCCAATCATTAACACCTTTAAAGCACTCACTCCTCACCAAGAGTTTTTCTCAAAAGCTTCCCTGCCATCACAGGCTCAGGGCTTGAGATTCAATAAATGCAGAAAACAAAGAATTCCCAACATACTACAGAAATTTTATTAGATTATAATTCTGTTTTAGTACAGAAATGATACCTGTGCATTCTGCCTTAAGCCACAATTGGGGACTAGGAGTTTAGGACTAGTTTACCAAAAAGTGACATTTGGGATGTTTTCCCTAGTGAAGACTTCTCAAAGGAAAGAGAACAGCCATGAAATATGAATCTGAAGAAAAACTATCACTTTTTTCATATTGCATGTTTTTCTGATTTTAAAATACCATAAACAGAGCTTCAAAATTTTTGTTTGAAAAAGATACTTCAACACAGTGATCACAAATAACATCAACGTATTGAAATAGTTTATTTATATTGTGGCATTTATCAATTATAAAAAAGTCATGAAAAAATTTCATTTACCATCACAAGAAAATTTATAGAGTATCTAGGAATAAATCTATAAGAAATATATTACAACTATCTGGCTAACAAAATGCAATATTTGGTATGGAAAATGAAAATATTTTGATTGCAAAAATGTTTCAAGGATGTCAATTCTTCAAAAACTTAAATATAAAACTTTGACATCAACAATACTTTTATCAACAGTTTAATTCTAAAGTTGATACAGAAGAGAAAATGTGCAAGGATAACAAATGATATTTTGGGGAGGGTGTGCACACGTGCGTGCACGCATGTGTGTGTGTATCAGAGGGCACTATGTGTGCCTGTGGTGGAGACCCAAGGGCGACTTCAGGAATCATCTTGGATCGTTTCTACCTCCTATCTGCTTTGCTCTGGAGTTTCCCAGACTGCCTTCCAGGACCGGAAGTATAGACCACTGCCGTTTTTGGGCTGGTATTTTTTTATGAGGGATCTGGATCCGAACTCAGGACCTTCTGTTTGTGAGGTAGGGGCTTAACCCCTAAGCCATCTCTTTGGCCCACAAGTGATATTTTGAAAGGGAAAAATCACAAATGAAGTGAACCAATTTAAATATTCACCAATAAGAGATTTTTTTTCAATAAAGTATAATATGCTTATATGCACATTGTATATACTGTAGAATTTCATGCAGCTATGAAGATGAATGCAACAGAAATAAGTACACCTATATAGAAAGAGTTGTGAATGGCGACAAAAATCATCACAGAATGATATAGTATGAGATCCTATTTAAGAAGAATATATGTGGGTATAAATCAGAGTTTTTCACCCATGATATTGCTGAGATTTGGGGACAGAGAATTCATTTTGGTGGGGATCTGTTTGAATAATTGTAATATGATTGTCTTTCCCACTAGTGAATATAGCATTCTACCCCCAACTGTGAAAACTGAAAGTCAGTGCACAAAATTGCTTGGAAAGGGAAACATTTACATATATACGAGTAAGAGAGAGAGAGAGAGAGAGAGAGAGAGAGAGAGAGAGAGAAGGAAAGAAGGACCCACACTAAACAGTTAATAGTAGTCATCTCTGGAAAGAGAAGAGAAATTATGAGAACTTCCACATGCATCATATGCATTTTGTTTGCTAATTCACCTAATAATCATAGTGGGCTAGTATGCTGTGTGTGTGTGTGTGTGTGTGTGTGTGTGTGTGTGTGTGTGTTAAATAAAGAACACTATCTTCCTTTCTGCAATGATAGTCTGGTTTATGGGGCTATTAGCAAGAAGAGCTTTTGTTCTGCATGGGAGGTAAGACTATAAAATTTGCTCTTTGGTCCTAAAATATTTCATACTTCTAGGAAGAGAAATTGCCAGTATCTTTCATATACTCAGATTTTAGTCTCTTGCTTTCATTGCAGTACATGTGAAGCTTGGTTTTATTCATTTCAGTCAGCTCCTAAATGTATTATAAATCCAATCTCCAGGTCTGTGGGGAACCATCTATGTGTAAACTGAGAAAAATAAACCAATCCCAAGTACCCAACTAAATAAATAACCAAGTTATTTTCCATCACAGGCTCATTTGTAGATTTTTGTTTCTTCTATAACTGACTTTGGATCATCTGCACATTTCATTTACAGTGAAATTTACAGCTGCAATCCACAATACTAACACAGAGGAAGCCTTTGTCATAGCTGACTTGTTCTTGTCTCTCAGTGAGTGATGGCAAACATAAGCATGAAAATGAAATTAGTGATACCCTAGCCAACTGCTTTATTCAGCTCCTGAGTTTATGAGATTTGCAATGGTCTCACTGGAGAGCTCAGGCTTTGGCTTGATGCAGAAGCACTATTCCAATTAGTAGCAACTGTGGAGCTGATGTGGTTAAAGTATTCGAGGCTTGTTAGTACCTCCCTATTTATTCTTGAAACATGTGGAATCCAGGTTGAGTCCCATTTCTTCTGTTGATAACAGAGACAAAAGGACTTGAAAGAATTCAGGATTGAGAGAATAAGAGAAGAACAGAGGTGGAAGGGACCAGTGTTTAGAAAAAAAGGAAAAATGAATAATTAAAAACAGGTGGAGAAAGAATAAGAATAATTGCTTCAGCTCATACCTATTCTTTTGAATCAAAACTTCAGTTAATTTCTTTCAAAAACACTGTCTTTCTTCCATTTCCAGCTTCTTTGCACAACTCTTATAACTCTACCCCTTCCAAGTCAGTTCTATGAGAGTTGGGGGAATGATTTCTTGGCAGATTTTGGGGGGCAACTATGATCAATAAATGTACTAGGTATCTTTGGACTAGAAAATTTGGATTGGATATGGCCCAATTTAGACATATATGTCATAGAAAAGTCCAGATTGATTGAGTCTTTAGAAACCCTTTATCTGGGCTGCAGCATAGCTCAGGGTTAGAACTCTACCTCGAAAGGAGAAGGTTCTGAGTTCGGATCCCAGGTCCCAGAAACAATGGTGACCTACAACTCTGGCCCTAGTGGGCCAAGCCAGAGAAATCCCAAAACCAAGCAAAAAGGAGGTAGAAGCTATCCAGGATGATTCCCAAAGTCACCCTTGGTCCTCCACAGGGGGACACACAGCGCCCTCTAATATACATCACACACATAACACACATGCGCGTGTGCACACACACACAACACACATGCGCGTGTGCACACACACACACACAAATAAAAAAAGAATCCCTTCTTTTGATCTGGATACTTAGAACAAAGTTAAATATTTACACAACAAAATGGCATGAACTGCAAGCGACCTCTTTTCAAATATTCCTTTTTTTTTTTTAAGTGATAGGTTCTTGTGTAGCCCAGGTTGGCCTCAAAATTACTGTATGACTGAGGATGACCTTGTACTGCTGATCCCCCTGCTTCCAATTCTCAAATACAAGGATTGCAGGGGAATCAAGACTAGTTTACTCGAGAGTCTTGGAGAGTCTTTCCATCTCATTTTATTCATTGGCAACTACTTGGGTACACTATATTGCCATTGTCTTGTCTCTTTTAGCTTAATGCCTACAATGGTGAAAAACAAATGGATAAATCTATTTGTAGGGGTCATAATCACCTGACCCCATCTTTAACTTTCTCATGTGGGCTAGACAACAGATGTTCTTAATGAAGATTAAGTGAAATTTAATGGTCCTAATTGCCATTTGCACGGGCCACAGACGCCATCCAGTTCACACGCTGCTTTTCATGGTCTTTTATGCTTTACCACATAGCAGATTTGTATGTGGCTGGAGCAGATCTGACTGGCAGTACCTGCTGGTTGCTCAGTGGCGAGATGTAGGCCTAGCAAATCTCATTCTTGAGAAACATGCAGCAGTGGTGGGAATGGACACAAGCTAATTTGATTCCCAATATATCAGATTTATTTGGGTCTTACTAATAGCAAGAAAACA
Source organism: Typhlomys cinereus (assembly GCA_023101885.1). Lineage (NCBI taxonomy): Eukaryota > Metazoa > Chordata > Mammalia > Rodentia > Platacanthomyidae > Typhlomys > Typhlomys cinereus. The sequence goes on from JALPQD010000145.1 coordinate 4,887,770, forward strand.
TCACTTCCATAATGCAGACACTGTTTCTGTCTTAGGGAGAACAGGAAAGACCCTGGATAGACTGACACCTGTGTTTTTCCACAAACCTGATTTTGCTCGCTCTCTCTGGTTGTCAAAGATTATGAAAGGAATTGTAATGTAAATGGGAACAAAGGAGGTGAGCACCACTGTTCACAGGGAATACTTCATGACAAGTGTGTGAAGAGGAGCTCAACTCTATCAGTAACAAGGAAAATGCAAAGTAAGACTGAATCAAGATGCTACTTTTAACTATCTGATTGAGAATCACACAAAATCGTGAGAGTATCAGGAAATAAACTTCGTAGGTACTTTGGAAGGCAATTGGCAGTAGCTGACAAAATTTTCAGTAGACATTTTCCATAGTCCAGCAATTTTACATCTCAGTGCCTACTTTAGGATGCCTTTGCCAGCATGTTCATTGTGGCACATACAGTGCAGCTGTTAAAAAGGATGTACTACAAATATATTCCATGTAGTTGCACATAATATCTGTGTGACTGTGTGGATTAGGCTCTTAAAACTCACATTCATAATACTGTTTACCTCTGGGAAAGGAAAGAATACAAGCTTTCAAAGAAGTCTTCAATCTTTAGCCTGTAATGAGGAAAATTTCGCACATTATTTATGTGGGTTTTTTTACTTTAAAGGCAATGAAGTTATATTAGAAACTATGTAAGCCAGAGAAAAAGGAAAAGGATGCATGATTCTGTAACCTTAGCATCTCTACTATTATCACTATGGTGTGTACTGTTTGAATCTTTTATTTATTGTAGAATTTAAATAACTGTTCTCTATAATTTGTGTCTTGTTTCTTTGCTTCATGCAGGATTTCCCAGCCATGGTACTATTGGTCTTTTGAGTCAGCTAGTTGTTGGCTGGCCCTGGGCAGCTGTCTGAAACTGTAAGATTTTCACCAGCATGCCAGGCTTTTCACCCACTAGGTGACAGCAGCATCCCACAGTTAAGATAAGAAAAGAGCATCTATGGATATTGTCACATGTTCTTGGGTGAGCAAAATATCACTCCTGGACAAAAAAGTAGTGATTAAAATTTGTGAATCTTTATAACCTGACTGGTGTTTTCACGCTTAATCTCTATGTGGTTTCTCTGTTTTGCATTCAGATCCTTGTCTAGATTCATGCAGCCTTGACCTTGTTTTCCTTTTCTAAATAAGTTGGTTTGGGATTTCTTAGTTCAGAATTGTACTCTGACTCCTCACCATGAGCGCAATTAAATAATAAAAGCCAAGTGTCTTCCCCTGATACCTATAGACTAATGTTTAGATCACGAGAAAAAGGAGTTAGGATACTAATCAAGAAATTGCGTAAACACTGGTATGTAGTTTAGTGGTGTAGTACTTGCCTAGCATGCACAAGTGGAAGCCATCCAGAGCTCACTGAAGGATCAACTCTCAGAACAGGAAAATGCATGGTTGCTTGACGAGCAATGTCTTTTGCTTCCCGTGTGATTTATATAGAATTATCTAAGATCCCAGGTCATGATTACTCCAGATGGTAGACAAAGGCCATGAACAAGCGAGCATGTGCCAGATGAGGTAGAGAGAGACCCAAAGTCCCATTATTACAAAACGATAAAGAGACATTAATGCCAGATGTGAGCCTTATGGTTTAAAGAAACAACGCCACTGAAGAGCAAGCCCCCATGCTGGTTGCCGAGAATGCAAATATTGTGCTGGAATTCCATCATCTGAAATCTACTCACCACAAAACATCGAAAGAAATAACATTTGTCAGGAATGCAAAGTGCAAAAACAGTGATAACATCCCTCATTTTTAGCACTGAACTAGACTACGTGCTACTATAAAAGCCTCTGTCTTCAATATTTCAATTTGCCTCCCACTCCCAAAAGGTGTGGAGAGGGAGAATTGTGCTATCAGGTTCTGTGACTTAGACTCGCAGTTCAAGGAGGGGGCTGAGTTCATTTCAAGAGCACTAGGAGGGCAGTATCAGGTTTCATCATGTGAGCTTATAACATGGGAATTTGAATTTTCTGCTCCCCAAACTCCCCCAGGGCTCCTCTTCCCAGGACTGTGTAGCCTTGAGTTAGGTAGGAGGTATCCCCTTTCTGCATTTCTGTCTGTGTGGCTTCTCATTTTCCAACAGTATGCGAGAACAGAGATAGCTTGAACACTCTTTCCTTAGGGGCTGGATTGCTTCCCCGTCTGCCCATCTGCCCTTTTCTTGACAAGATGTTCCCTGATTATTTGAAGTCTGCAGACATAAGGAAATGGAGCCAAGTGAGACTGACCCTGATGTGAAATCCGGAGAGATGATAAAATCTCTTTTTAGCACAAAAGGGAGGATTGAAGCATATCATTATGCCATGTAAAATAGCCCATGGCCCTCTAAAAAGTCAGACACATTCAGTCAGGAGTCTCCAGAATTCTTTCTTGAAAATCGATATTTTATTGTGCTTAGGGTCAGTCTCTGGCCAAATGTTGGACTACTTCCAATTGGCATTCAATAGAGATAATGCTTTGCTGTGAAGCACATTATGTCATAACTCTACTAACATTCTTATTCCCTTTGTCTTTTGCTTTCTTTCCTTGGTTCTGGGTTTCTCTAGTACTGGGGGGAATCTATGAGATTCACGAATTTTAGGCAAGTATAGTCAATAGCACTTTGAAGGTAGATAACAAGCCAGAGTACCTGTGAATGCCCTGTCTCAAATTTATATTTCTATATTTAAAAATTGCTGGTCAGGGATACAGAAAAGAGAAGCCTAGAGCAAAATTAAGAGGAAGAAAAGTAAGTTTATTTTCTTAACCTCCGGCCTCTTGTTTTCTATTTGCTTCCCCTAATAGTGTGAATTTATTTTCCTAGGTTAGCTAAACCATCATAACTTATTCCTTAAAACCTTTATTCATCACAAGATATGAATGCTGATGATAGCTAAACATGCTAACTTTTTCCTTCCCAAGGCATTTCAAATTACAAGATGGAGGGTGGAAACATTTTCTAGGCTGTTTGAAATTATATTAATTGTGTATCCAATGAGTATGATCTCAATACTAAAAAACATAAGTGGGGATTCTGTGTTCTAGATCCTGTCACTTTTCTATTGGTAAAAGCTTATTTAAATAACTTTGCTATCTAAGTTCATATTATACCAACTACTGGATATTGTAGTGGGTTCATCAGAAACCACATGTAGAGACAGAATTTTTGCTTCTTTGGCTTTAGAGTCTTTGGACATAACATTGAAAGAGATAATCATGGTTTGACATCACTTTTTACCAAAACCATGGGCTCTATTTCAATGAAAAAGATTCAATTTTCTCAGGTCTCGGGCCCTGTAGTTCTTATTATAAAGCAACAGTGGTCTCAGTGACCTGATCTAATTTAAGGAGCAGAGCTCTCAGATAGTATCAAACTCTGTGATTAATGATGCTATGATTGGTTACTCTTTTTTATCTTAAGAGATCTGTCTTTCTTTGTTCACTGTATTCTAGCATTTCTGGTGGCCTTAATGATCGCAACAAAATTCTAATGTGTAATTTGATAGCAGTTGGGACTACTGGCAATTAGATTTGAAAGAGCAGAATTGAGTTTATGGAGAGTTGAAAATTTTAGGAATTCCAATTCTTGCCTTGTATGTCTTGTCTCAATATTTTCCTCCCTATGATTGAATACTTTTCTCTCTCATGGTGCAGAATTTCATAGTTCCCCTGTGTGTCTCTTCAATTAGTCTGTGCCCCTTGATTATATTTCATATGCTATATATTCTACACTTAAAGTGTATAACTCAATAATTTTTAGTAAATTAATGGAGTTGTGCAACTACCAATACAATCAATTTTAGGACAAATTCATTCTTCAAAAAAGAAATCTTTTATCTTTTGGTAGTTATTCCCCATTTCCTCCAGTACTCCCAGATCAAGAAAAACAACCAATTAACTTTATGTATGGTAATTTATATATTTAACTAATTAATTTATTCATTTGGGTATTAAGTATTAATCTGACAGCCCTGTGTATGCGAAATTGGGCTCTACCACTAAGCCATAGCCTCAGTCACAAGAAAACATGTGTTATTGAAGGACATTATGCCAAAAGAGTATTTTCAGGTACTGTGGCATGGCACATGAAAAGCAAGGACACCCCTATGGCTGATACACTGCAAATCGCCTCACCTACTAGCGCATACCTCAAGCTATCAGAGTCAAAATAATATCTAGGGATTAAAAAGTACAGAGAATCAATGAAGCCAGCACTCAGGACTATTGGATGACCCTCTTTCCCAAGCCTGGTTCCTTCTTTTGGAGCCTGAATCTTCGGTTCTTGTTGCAATAGGAAAAGGAACAGGGGAGATTGCCCACCCCTTCTCAAATGATCCTGCTGCATATGTTCTTAACTTCCAACATGGAGGAAGGAGAACACATATTTTCAGTATTCCTGCTGCCATCCAGGGTTTGAGGAAGAGGGTGCATTCCCAGAGAATGCATCACTTTTCAGTGTTATCCTTTCAAGTGGGAAATTGCTGATGTATATTCTCTACTGGCCCTGCTGGATCCATGCCAGTGTCCTGTTTTACTAGATGCCTTTGTTTTGCTCTTCTAGTAACTTCTTCACAGAGCAATGAGAAATTTGTCATTTGGTTCAATAAGCATGTTTTAGGAATCTCCTTTGAGCCAGGCACTGCTTCCCTTAACCCAGACTGGGTATACTTGACTTGTGTGGAAAACTCAGTTTTAAAATATTGTGCTAATTCAGTTTTTTTGGGGGGGGTCTTTGGATAGGAGAGGATCTCAACAGCCAGACAGAACACAACCTAGGGTAAGGGAAGAACAGCAAAACAGACAGCAGCAACCAGCCAGAAGGCAGAGTACCAGTAGCCCTGCAATGTTCATCTGCAATCAGGCCAGACAAATCTCTCCTCATTCCAGGGCTCAGGGAACCTTGTGAAAGAGGGGGTGATAAGATTGTAAGAACTTAAAAATGGGGAGGTCCACTGCTGGACATTCCAATCAAGGCAGGACTGCAGATCCAAGAATTCACTGCAGTGAGACCTGTCCTTACTAGACCTAAACAATGACTGACTTACTAACATGCCCACATAGACTAGTGAGAATCTCAGGAGAAATAATTCCATGCAGTGGGAACCTCAGGGGCAATCCTGAAGCCACATTCAGCTGAATCAATAGCATATGCAAGATTTCAGACAAGATCATCTATGTATACTTCAGTTTCTTTACCTACAAATTAGAGATTACAGGATACCTTTCAAACAAATATGACTGAGACTTTATTCAGATAAAATGTCAACTGGTAATAAGGATGGTGTTTGCGAAAGGCATACAATTTGTTAAGTACCAAGCTAGTGGTATAGTTTATCTATAGTTTATCCCTACTGTTATGATTAGCATAATAGATAGGAAAAGGAGACTCAGATTAAATATCTTGCCCCAAATCACATACTATTAAATAAGAAGTCTAGAATAAAACTACAAAGCGGTTTGTCTCTACAGACCACATCCCCACACTGTTAGTTACTTTGTTTATTCACCCTGCATGACACAGGGCAGAAGGTCAAAAATGCTGTCCATTTATTAGATGCACTTTGTATTTATATGCATATACATACCTACCTACCATTTATACAATATATTCAGTTACAGAGTCCAAATGAAAACACAAAGCTGTACATAACATAGAAAAAGTCCTGGTCCAAACTCTGGCACTACCATTTGGAGCTGCATTGTTCCCAGCAATAATTTCCTCCCTTCCCTTTATAACTTTGAGCAAATAACATTGCAATATGACCTTCCACCAACACATACAGCAAAACATTTTTGCTGACTGACACATAAAACACTCAATGACAACATCATCCTGGAAAAAAAGAATTGGAAAAAGCGCCTTTTCCCATTAGCACATTCAGCTCCCTGGTGCTCTGTGCTGCAGCTGTGCTGCAGTCACTCAGACAAAGGGCTTGCTGGAAAATTGGTTACATCATCGGCTTCAGCTCTGACAGACTTGCCAGGAGCAGTGTGATTAACATCTCCACAAAGCCCGAGAATGGGCAGAGCTGGGCCCACTCAAGATATATTATGCTACCCTTCCTCCTAATGAAAATCCCATTTAACCAGATAATTATCCATAACCCGCTTGAGATGGCTGTTATGCACACCAGCGTCCATTTTCTTGCTAAGAAAGGCAACATCCCATGGAATCATTGTAGCCCTTTGTAGCCTACTGTATTGGGTAATTTTATCTAACAGCCCATCCTCACAGGCTGCATGATGCTATATGGTTGGCAAGGGAAAGATACCAGCATGCTCTGTGAGAAGGGTGGCAGGTTAATATCTAGTAGGAAACTCTAGAGCTGAGTCATAAGAAGAAAGCATGGTGAGCACTGAAAAAGACAAGATTTCTTTCACCACCATCAGCCACCTACAGATGGGCTGGTCAAACAGCTTCAAGGCTTTGAAATCTCAGTTCATCAGGTGAGCAGTCAAAAGTGGGAAGACAATAATGAGCATTAAGTCTCAAGCTCAGTGACTCCTTTGGATTTTCTGACTGCCAGGCTTCTTTCCATCATGTAAAGGCTTATTTCCTTCTACCCAGGAAGGGAAATAGTTGACAATTTAGCAAAATGAGGACCTAGGATGATCATGAAGCTAGCAATAAGAGATGCTTTTCAACAGAGGAAAGCCGATAACCCAATGTAAGGAAATGAAGTTCTCTAATAATGGAAGTCAATAATGCATCATCACTGAACCCATGGAGTTAATATCATCCCCAAGGCCATCGTTGCTATGATTTCATATTTGCAGCTACTGGACTTGTAGCCAAAGCACAGCAAAGCTGGCCTTGCCATCACGATTCATCTCTCCCCAGAGAAGATAGGTACTACATATAAAAAGCTGATAGACATCAAAGTGAAGTCACAAGAAATGCCTCCTTTGTACCTGATTCCATGGAAGAGGTAAAAGATATTTATGGGAATCATTATAAAAAATAAATGGCACACACTTTAGGAAACTTTTGCTTGTGTAGATATTTTAACTTTCAAGCTGCAAGATCAATGTTAGTGATTGCTCTGGTGCTCATTTGCTGTTATTAGTACATGAAAGTCAAGTTTGTGAAGCCAAAATTGGTTGTATTTATCCCTGTCTTCAGGAATAATTGTAGTTCCCGAGATAAATGTGTCAGACATGTTAAGAACTAATATTAGGCAGAATCATCTCCTGGCCAAGAAAATAGTCTGACTCTCCATGCAGAGTCCAAAATGAAGTCAAGTAGCCTTAGAGGTACAGTATTTGTCCATGATATTGATAGAAACCATTTTTGAATGTCTGCTAGGAACTTTGCACTGGTTCTACATAATTATTGAAAGTGCCCTGTGTATTATATTTGTGTCTCAAAGGTAATAAATGTTAAATTGAATACACTCAGTATTATTGCATTGATTTTATAGATGATGTCACTGAGGCTCTTGATTACAATCTCTATTTAACTGTAACTAAGCTGATTTAGAATTAGATACATCTTACCTAGTTTTGTACTATACAAGTCCAAATTTTTTAGAATAATAGTAATGGCTTCCTCAACTTATTCTTTTCCTATTTTGTTCACAAACAATGATAAAGTATACAACTGTAACAATACATCAAAATCAGAAAATATGTGTTCATGCATGGTATAATCCTGTGTATTACGAACACACAGAAGTTTACTCTAAATGCTGTTAAAGTAGAACCTATATCATAATGTAACTCCCCAAACAGGTAAGAGATTCAGGGCCCAGTGGACAGGACTGGACTTATACAATGGTTTTGGTGTCGTGTACTAACTTTCTGGGTCCTGCTACATGATCATTTGAACATAGCCTAGAGATATTTCAAGAAATTTTCTGTTAGCATATCTATAGAAAATCTGTCATTGGAGAATATAGGAATCCATAGGATTGTTTTATTTGCTTATGGGAATATACATGAGTATGATCACTTAGAAAATTGATGTGGTATTGTAAAATTGTAATCCTCACCTTGTAAAATTGAATCCTCACAAATACTACTGTGTAAATCTTCTTCAGATCCATCCCTCATTGTCCCCAAATATGCTAACCTTTGCAGTAGGATAACTGTTGTAGACTATCTTGGGTTTCTATGTTATGTGTCTTAAAACTGGACTTGAGGCAATGCAAAGTGATGAAAGGAGAATAGAACATGAACTTCTAAGAAGCCAAAGGATCAGTCAATCAGAACACTTTCCCATCACCAGCTCAGAAAGCATTCACTCTGGTGATCATAGTTGTTACACAATTCCATTTGCTACAGGAGAGCTGATCATGATCCTATCATGTACCAGGTGACCCTGACCCTGGGCTCTAATGACACTGTCTTTAGTTTCTCACAATTTTACAATAATTAAGACAAGCGTAGTAAGTTATGCTTGGAATATCAGTGCTTGGGAAGCTGATGGAGACTGGGCTATGTAGTGAATGCCCAGGGCAGCTTGGACAATATAACAAGACCTTATTTCAAAAAGGAAAAGAAAAACAGCAATGTGTATACACAGCTAGTACAAATGTATATATTTACCCTTGGAAGTATCTCAATAAGGTCTGAGGATTTTAACAATGTTGATGTCCTTATTCTGACAGTGTACTATATCTATGTAAGATGCTACTGTTAGAAGAAACTAGATGAAAGGTAGATGGTGTTCTTGCTGCACTATTTTTGTAGCTTCACGTGAATCTATTATTTCAAAAAAAAAGACTTAAAAATCAAACCAAAATTTTTTGTAAGTGTCCGAGATAGTAACAGAGTAGCACACTTATGGCTTCTCAATAGAATGATTTGTGAGTCCTACTCTGGGTTTCTGATTACTAATGTCATGTCTTAGTGTTCTCATTTATTAACATTTATTCATATTGACAGAACAGCCCTTGGGGATGATCTGTTGCTCTTAAGTAAAAACACACTTTACATCAAACACTCTTTGTTAGAATAATAATGCAGCTACTCAAGCTAAAAGCAACCTTCTCCAGTAGAAAAGCACCAGTGTGCAGTGGCCTATAAAATAACATAATTGCTCTGGTCATCTTGACTAAGTGGCATGATTTGATTGCCAAATTCATTAGGTTATCTCCATTTGGGAATTGAAACAAGCAAAGGACAGACTAGTGTGACAACACAGCTTCCCTTCATGTGCCTATACAATCTCCCACAAAGATTTGGGAGTTCAACATCAAAAACCACATTCAGCACCATGGACAATACCACGGGGGTGTCAGATACTGGGGGGGGTGGAATTCTTGGGGGAGTTGGGGAGGGCGAGGAGGTCATTAGTTCTTCAGTTTCCCCTACTTGATTTTGCTTTCTTCTCTTTAGTAATCAGATACTTATGAAGAGGGGGGTGAGATTTTTATAGAGCTTTATATGAAGGATCTGCAATGAGGCTGAAAAGGGACATTTTGAAATAATGTGATTTTAAATAACAAATTAGATTTGAAGGGAACTCGGGTCAAGAATATTGAAATGTGCTCTTAGCCAATTCTTTGATATGCTAACACTCTCTTAAAGGGGCATATGAGAGAGACCAAGAGAAGTTTCAAGGATAAGGAAGACATGAGCATAAAGAAAACCTGTGCTGTGACCATAAGCCATCCCTCCTCTCCCCAAAACTAATTTGGAGCAAATCCCTGTGGAAAATGTGTATGAAGAGAATATGTTCTTTTAAATAACAAACTGACTACTGGGGATTGACAATTAATGAGCAGAACAAATAAAAGTAAGAGTTAGCAGGGTCCTTGCTGGTCATCCAGCTCAGTGGTTCTCAAATGTGTTTGCTTCAGATCACCAGAAGGGTTGTGAAAACACAGATCGCAGGATCCCACCCCCAGCTTTAGATTCGGCCTGCCATTTGGAGCCTAATTTTCCAATTGATAATTAATTCCCAGCTCTGTTCATGCTAATGATGGAGATGGAAACACACTTGGGAAACCAACTCCTTCTTGGCCTAGGAAAGGCAACTGAACCCTGAAACAACAGTGACTTATCCAGGATCACTCAGCTGACTAAGAGACTGTCCATTCAGTCCCATAATTCATGTTTCTTGGTTTGTAATCATGCATTTCTCAGAGTGTACCACCCTCAAGTTTAATTAGGATGCTAGTATATAAGGTCTCACTGTAAAGGAATACAATTCAATAGAAATGGTTCTATTCTTTCTTCACAGGACTAATTATGAAATTCCCTCTGACTTCAGCCTATACTTTTTAAGCAATACTAGAGACTAAATCCAGGGCTTTGCACATGCTAGGCAAGTGTTCTATCACTGAGCTGCACCGTGTTAGAATCATCTATTTCTTCTTGTCTATTATTCATTTTGCATTAATCCCATATAAAATTAAGACCAAATTTGCTGCATACTAGGCTGGGTTATCACATTCAGCAAATAAAAATACAAGATGCTCAGTTTAACTCAAATTTCCCTTTTTGTCTAAAACTATTTATTTTTGAGACCAGATCTCATGACATAGCACAGACTGACTTTCAAATTGACATCCTCTTGCTCTATCAAATAAAAGCTATTCAACTTCTCAGCCCACATTTCGGCCACACTTGGCTTCACTGGCTCAGGCAGACAGTAGAAGGCAAAGGTGCATCTGAATCCTTTATGTCTGGCCTCAACTTTTAGCCTGCTCAGTTTGTTGGGGCTATATTGAGCCAGAGTAGAAAGGCAGTGATTTGAAGATCACCAGCAGTGGAGGACAGGGAAAGAGAGCAAACGCTGAAGTGGCACCCTTCAACATCTTTCATTTCTATGAAAAGTTTGATTCTGGTTTCATGCCCTGTGATTAACCAAAACAAGAGGGAGACAAATAAAAATTCCCTACAGCTGTTTCACACTGACAAACCTGACCTTCCCAGCTGAGGGTTCTTTGTACTAAGAAATTGTTACCTAGCAACCAGACCTCCCAGCTGCCAGATTCCAAACACTAAAAGCATGACTTACAGAAAAGGAGCCAGGAGAAGAAGGGTGGGGTGGGGATGGCATCAATCTGATCTTTGTCTTCAGGTCTAATACTACACTTGGGTGAGACTTGGGTGAGAGGAGATAAGCAGGAACGGAAGCCCTTTCTGTTGTGAACGATTTGCCAAGTCAGGCTGCATGGATTCAGTTTTCTGTCACCTCCACCTGTTCTAGCAGTCACCCCTAGGTGTGAAATCCAGAGGGTTGTGGGAGGTTGGGTGTGAAGATGTTTCCTGTGTGTGCCAAAAACTCCTTGTGGTGCAAATAGCTTCTATTCTTTAACAATGGAGCCCATCTTCATTCCTTGATATATTTCTTCAATGATTGTGGAACCTTCCTTCCTCCTCCTCTTTCCTCTCTTCTCTTTCTTCTAGGTCTTTCTCTCTTTCCTCCCTCCTCCCCAGCTTCCTCACTCACATGGTGGTCAGAAGACAACATACCTTATCTTTAGTTTTGTCTGTTCTAGCAAAATGTCATCTTTGGCATTTAGTTGCAAATGGGAAATGTCTATATTAAGATGTAAATCAGAGTGACTATAACATACAGTTACTCTGAAAATTAGGCTATGGTCAGCCACAGAGGGAAGGGGAAGAGGAGGAAGGGATGGAAGAATGAGGAGGGGGGTATGTCTGTAAAACTAGGAAAAAATAAAATAAATAAAATTTATACTCGTTCTTAACCTTGACTGAACATTGGCTTGTCTGGAGAGTTTAAAAAAAAAACAGTGATACTGACATCTGGGTCCCACATACAGAGATTTTGATGTAATTGGTGTGGAGTCAGCCCTGCATGTTTGGCCTTCAGCAAGTTCCCCAAGGCTTCCATTGAATGGCAGGATCAATACCCACTGGACTGGATGGTCTCTTCCAACTCTAATATTCTGAGCCCAGATATCACCTGAGTTTTATAGATTACAGAGCAGAGGCACAGAACGGTTAAAAGACTGCTGAAGGTTAAAAAAAAAATAAGAATTAGCTCTTAGGAGGCTGATAAAACTTATGCATGTCTTCCTATTTCAAAGCTTGGACTTTTCCTTTGAACTGACTTTAGCATATCTATTGTCTGAATATGCAGTTTTCTTAACCTTGTATTTGCCTTTATGACTTTACAGAAATACAGCATTTTAGAAATATCCCACAAGGGCTATTGCCTTCCTTTTTTGAGCTCAACCTTCCCTCTCTTCGACTGGAAGACAATATTAACTTAGCCTTCCCTGGCCCTGATGTAAATGTGCACGCATTCCTTCTGCACTTACTATTCATGCATCACTCCCTATCCAACTATCCATTCATTCTTTCATTCATTCATCAATTCATTCATTGAACAAACACTATCCATTAAGCACATAGCAGATTCTAGGTAAAGTTCTAGGTTTTAAGAACACATCCATGAATAAGGTCAATAACTATGTCCCCTAAAGTTTTTTTATAACAGCCTTAAATTTTAAAGACTATTCTAGGCCTATAGTGTGTCATTCTAAGTAGATCGTAAGCAACTTGAGGGTAGGTCCTTTGTCTTCTGGTAATTATAGAGTATGTCTGTGGTCAATGATCATTAATGGAACCTATTAAGAATGACACTAACAATCAGAAAAATTAGGCATTTTGTTTATTCTTTATAGATAATTAAATTGACTAATTGGCTTGGGATGATGTCTAAAACTCCAAATCTGAACTTTAAAATCAGGGAACTTAAAGAACCTGGGGAATTGAATGCGTAGAATTATTTCATTGTGGATGGAAGGTAGGGGAAATCTATTCCGTGAAAGCAGAAACACATTGAGGGTGACAGTGGTTTGATTTGCATTAGTCTAGCTCTTTTGTGGCAGAGCAAAAGTATCTGGGATCCTTGTCTAAGGTTCTCTTTCACTATTTGTTCCTAAACTGCAAGGGTTTCCAAATGTTTTCTGTATAGTGCTATGACTTCAGACTTCAGATGGACAACTTATCTGTTCTCCGGGTCTAGCCTGCTGACCTATTTTGTATATTTTAGATTTATTAGTCTCCTTTATCATGTGAGCCAATTCTATAAAATGAAACGTTTGTTCATGTACACTATTAATTTTATTGCTTGGCAGAACTAAAGTAATTCTGATGGTCTATTGCACAGAAAATAATGCAAAATGCTTCAAAGTGGCAAGAGGATGACTTTAAATAATGTCAGCACAAAGAAATGACAAATGTTTGTGATGATAGGTATGTTAATTATCCCAATTAACCATGATAAGATGTATGTATGTATTGAAATATATTTTCTATTGTATATAAAGATAATAATTATGTAGCAATAAGTTTTTTTTTAATTCTGTTACCTGACATGGTAGCTTATCCCACTTTTCTCACTTTCTTTTCAAATCTAACATTTAATGATGTTCAATCTACTGGATTTTGAGTAATGGAAAATCAGGCTTTCCTGTGTATTCCAAAGGGATGTCTCCAAGAGACTGCAAACTCTGATGAGCCTTAATTCTTTCTAATTATATTTCACTCTAATTACTCTTGTTTTACATTCCAACTAGCACTGCATTTTGTATGAAGACTTCCAGGATCTGTATCCTTTACATTTATGCTTCATGTGCTACATGCACATCTAGCTATCCCATACCATTCTGTTTTATTTCAGGCTGGGGTTTGACAAGGAAAGGGCAGTATAGAACAGATGCTGTCATCCTTGAAAGCCACATTCAGCAGTGGGTGATGGGAAATTGATTTAAACAGATTTTTTGCTTTGCAAGAAGAGAAGTGGGGTGATTGCTGTCTGACCTCAAGGTCTCCACAAAGTCCCTGTGGAGTAGCTATGGGTTGAAGTTCATACAGAACCAGAGTCTGTGCCATTAAGCTGACTGAGGATGTACATATGATTTTTTTTTGCCTGCTCAGTTACATCAATTGCCTATAGGCTTCATCCTCGCTTAAAGAAAATGTAAAATCAAGTATGGCTATGTAAAATATAAAAGACACTCCATCTAAATTCTCATCTACTGTATCAGGTCACCCCTTATCTCAGCTGCGCTTCTAGACCTGGTGGACAGAGCCTGGAAAATCTCAGAGTGAAGCAAGAGGAGGTAGAAGCAATCCAGAATGATTCCAGAGGTCACCCTTAGTCCTCCACAAGGACACACAGTGCCCTCTGATACACACACACACACACACACACACACACACACACATAAATGAATAAAAATTATGACTGTCAATTTCACTTGATTCTGCTTCATACAGTGAGTTAAATACATTAGACCCAAGATATGGGAAAGGTGCTTCTTTGTATATTTTAATCATGAATTGGTATCTGCAAGAAGCTATCACTCCTTTAAACTGATTTTCAGGCATAGAATTTTCATTCAGTACTTATTGCAAATGAATTCCCAATACCGGTCCAAGGCATCAGCTAGGACAGAAATGATTATCAGACACAGTGGGTACAATGCCTAGGGCCCATCATAATTTTATGGAACCATGAAAAGAATCTGACTTCAGATCAAGTTGAGGACATAGCTCAGTTGGTAAAATGCTTTCCTAGCACGCATGAAGTCTTGGGTTTGATCACCAAAATCATCTCAAATCTGGCATCCTGGTGCATAGCCATAACCCCATCACCCAGGAGGCAGAAAGATCAGAAGTTCAAGACCCACCTTAACTACATAATGAGTTGGAACTCTGTGCTACGTGAGACTTTGTCTCAAATGCAAAGAAGATAAAGGACTTTAGGGTGAAGAAAATATTTCAATATATACTGTCATTTCCCCCTTTATAGCACAGTAGTATATTTTCTACTGCAGGAAGGAATTCACAAAAGCGAATGTGTCTAGGACTAAAAAAAAAAAAAAATTAGAACGCATTTCAAGGTATATGAGCATTCCTGAAGGTTCAAATTACAAAGGATAGGATTGTCCACTAGAGGACCCTCACTTCTTTCAGTTGGTGGCAATCTGGGATAACACAAACATCACTTCCCAGCAGGTAACAAGTCAAACAATTGAGACACTAAGCAAAGCAAGACTGTATCCTCTTTGGGAACAGCAAGAGGAAGTTCACCTATCAACTGCCATATTACATCAAGTGTAGAGGCAAACACTGCCAGAGGGAAGCTTTCTGCCAAGTATATAATGTCTCTGTTGAGTAAGACCAGAAATGTCCTGACATATCAATATTTACATACAACTTCATCAGATGAGACAGCCGGTACTTAAATGAACCAGGGACATAAGTGTGTGTGTGTGTGTGTGTGTGTGGACACAGTAATTTCAGGGGGTACTGGCCTCTAGCCCAAAACATCTTTTAAGGACCATGTTCCTGCTGCCCAATCCATTCAGATCCCTAGGGTTTACAAAATTGTTGCCAGCTGGAGAAATATGGACTGGACCCAATAAAAAAGTATACAGTGTGCTTAAATGGTAAGCACCACTTAGGGAAGTTAATTCTAATTAGTACACCTGTCTGATTCCTCCAGTGACAATCTACAGCATGAAATTAAGGAAGGGGTGCTGGTCTATAAGAGTAAATCTAATGTGAATATTCTATACCTGGCAATTCGTGTTGCTGCCTCTTTCTCACTGTGGTTACAAAAGCCAAACTATTATCAAAAGGATTTCCCCAACCTCTAATAATTTTAGTAGACATTTTAAATGTCTTCTAGAACACTCCTCCCTTTCATTCACTTTCTTCTTTTCCTTGTAGAGGCTGTGTCATTGACAGATGCTATAAAGGCTTGTTCTGCCTATGAGTGATCGTTACTATTCTACCTTTTAAAAAGCCAGAATAGGATGATGCCTGTTTTCTTTCAGTTTAATTATTCCTTTAGGTCTTTAAAGTTGTTCCTTCTCAAGATTTTCTAATTAAAAATGCAAATAAATACCTAAAGCAGAAGCCAGTGATTCCCATGTGCATTCTACAATATAGTCATAGATTTGTTTTGTTGTTGTTGTTAAGCTTTGGTGTTGAAAACAGTTTGGAGAATACTGAACTAAACAAAAATCAACCAGATTTCTTTGTATCTTCTAAGCCTTTCTCTAAGAAAAGAAAAGATTTTGTTATACAATTTTATTCTTCACCATTTGACTGAAGAACATTCTTATCAGACTAGTGTTACATATAGTATTGTTTGGGAAATGTTTTCTAAATTAACACATTTAAGCTCATATTAGGATTTAATTTGTTAGAACCTTACTAATGGAATCCCTGTGCTAAAATTTAGGCTCCTAAAAAAAACAAACTAAGGAAGAGTCTGACTAATTTAGGGATGGGGAACTAAGTGATAATATAGAGCAAGAATACTCTCAGATCAAGGACTAGCTTTTTATGGTAAATTTAAAATGTTACAGAGATTATACAGGACAAGTATTTTAGTAATGAACTCTATATAGCAGAAAAATAGGCAGAGAGAAAATGGAACACAGGCAGATAGATTTGATAGATCTGGAACATGAAAGTGTTGCCAAGAAACTTCAGAAATCCAGCAATTTGACCCAGTCATAACTCCATCTGACCAGCCACCTTCGAAGCACCTAGTGAACTAAACCCTGCCTTCTGATCAACAGAATTGTGCTTCCTATTCATCACAATAACAACCATTCCAATGACGTATGTTTATGGTTTATAGTGCCCAATCTTTGTCAGAGACTGTCACTGCCTGCTACATTTTCACAACTGCCCCACCCCCTAATTGAGACTGTCACATATACTACCATAGCAACCTGATTCCTGACTATCACAGCATCCTAAATGGAGCCCTGTGATCCACACATGCAGAGGGCTGGGAGGGCAGAAGGTTGTGGGTGGATTGGTGTAGAGTAGGGAGAGGGTAGGAAAGGAAAGTGGGAGGGAGAGGAGTGGGGTGGGGTAAGGACATAATCTCATTTTGTTTGTATATGAAAAATTATCAATAAAATAAAACTATTTTCTTGGCCTGTCTTCATCTGGATTATCATAGTTCTCTGTAACTGTGCCCTCTTTTCCCACATTTCTTCGGGGCTAACTACAGAGGGTTTCTTTGACCACTTTTCACCTATCTGTATTCCTGATTTTTTTACCATTTATTTGCAGTCACACAAATTTTACCATTATTTGCAGTCATACATAAATTTGTATCTGAGTTCTAGATGTCTATCCTGAGCTCCAGATCCAAATACACAACTTCTGGAATCTTTACTCAATGCAGCATAACATCCTGTGCTCAATATGCATAAAAACTTATTCTTGCCCTGGATTTTCCGACCTCATTGAATGGTCCTACCATCCACCCATGCATCTTAGGCATACATCTCAGAATTCCCAGAAGCTTCCTTCTCCTTCCCCATGACCTGTTCCCTCCCATTGGATGCTTCCGGTTTTATAATATTTTCTCCTTGAATGCATATGATGAAACATTACCATGTTGTTACATGGGAGGAAGGTTTTTCAAATGTAATTAAGGTTACTACTAATTGTATGACTTTATATTAATCAAAAGGGAAATTTTTACAGGTGGGACTAGCCACATAAGCCAAGTAAAAGCAAAGACATGGCAGAAGAAGAAATTAGGGAAATATCGAGTATGAAAAATAACCGATGTACTTACCGTGTTGAAAATGGAGGGGGGTCACGTGAAAAAGAAGCAAGCTAAAACCAGATTCCAGCAGGCCAGTAAAACAAAGGGAACTCTAGGCCTGCCATCACAAAGAAATGAAATATAATTTGCCTTAAACCCAAATGATCCACGGAACAGACTCCTCTTCAAAGCCTTCGGATATAAGCCTAATTTTTGGTTGATACCTTGACTTCAGGCTTTTGAGGAAAAAATTCATCCCATCTAGCTTTAAGTATGGTGAACACAACTGTGGGAAAATTTGCGAGTGCTGTTTAAGGTTCTATGTTTCTCATAATTGGTTTTATGCCTATAGAAAAATGATACACTTCCAAATTTAATAATCATTAATTTTCTAATTTCTATATCACAAATATTTCTCCTTTTGATATTTTCCTACAATGCTCTGTTTTTCCTATAGCATAACACAGCTTCCTCACAGGATTTCCGGAGAGTTGTCTTCCTCACATTCAAAACAACACGCTAGCCTACCCAAACTGCAAATGTGATGTTATTCCACTGCTCAAGATCTTTCAATGGTTTGCACTCTTACATGATAATATCAGTGTCATAGTCAATAAAGTCATTCCTAGAAGCTGTCCTTGCTTTACTCTCAGCTTTGTCTTCTGCTATTTCTGTCTTGTACTTTATCTATAATATATGGCTTTCCAATCATAGGATTATTAACATTGTAGGCTACATAACATTTTTGTTGTAAGATGTTCTGTGCATTGTAAGATATTTAGAAGCACCCCTGGCCTATAATACCTAATTTTTGGAATCATATTTCTGCTTCTTTTAACAGCAAAAATGTCTCTAGATTTTTTCTGGAACAAAAATTCACTGGTTGACACTTAGAACTAGGCCAGCCTAATCTCTCCCCATCCTGAAGCTCAGGGACATTTGCAGAAGAGGGGGCGGTAAGAGTGTAAGAGCAAAAAGATGGGAGGAGCAATGATTTGCAAGATACTCCACACAAGTTAGGGCCGAAGCAATCATAATTGGACTTTGCATGCCTTGAGCAATGTCCAACACACTATTGACCTCACAAAGTCTAGCATCTGCTAAAGGCACCAAGATCCTTGGAGGCACGAGATTGACAGCCACAGTAGTGTTCCTATGCTTAAGGGGAACACAGGAAAGGGCACTGGTCCTTGTAAGTCACCGGACAGGAGGGCCCAGAGGAGAGTCAGGCATGCACAATAAAGGACTCTCTGGGAATGGGGGCGGGAGGCACTGGGGGATGGGGAGGGAGGGGTGAAGGGAGGGGGAGCAGGGGGTTCAGGGGGAGGAGGAGGGAGGGAGGGAACTGGTGTACCTATTAAGTTTGTATGAGCTGAAATAATAATAAAAATGTATAAAAAAACAAAAAAATTCACTGGTTGAGAACAACTAAGTGAATGATACAGAACTTCTGTGGTCCCCTGTACTTAGTCAAAAAATGACAGGATCCAAGAGAGCAGAATCTGTATTAAGAAGAGTAAAAGGTTTTTTAGGTAAACTAGGATTCTGGAAATCTTTTATGAAACAGCTTTGTAAAAAGTGAGCAACATGGAAGTTAGTATTGTGGTGATCATATGCAATCCTAGCTCCCAGGAGACCAACACAGAAGGACAAGTTCAATGACAACCTGAGCTTCATAGCGAAATAGCAAACTCCAAGCCAATCATGACTACATGGTGAGACTATCTCAAAAAATAATACATCAGGAACTTTGGTAGTTTGAGGACAATCTCTAATTCATGGGATGGAATGACCCTTCTGTTTAAATGCATCTTTGGTTAGGGATAGTGGTACATAGTTGTATTCCCAGCACAGGAGAGATTTAGATAGGAGGATCAAGAATTCTAATGCAGCCTCACCTACACAGTGATTTCAAGGCCATCCTGGTATACATGGCCCTTTTTCTTCAAAAAATAGATTAAAACTATAACTCAAAAGCAAAAGAAATTGTAAACTACACAAACTAATGAAGATTAAACAACACACCATTAAATAATGAATGGGTCATTGAATAACTCAATAAGGAAATAAAAAAACTTCCTGGAACTGAATAAAGTTGAAAACACAACATACCAAAACTTATAGGAGGATGTGACAGAAGTAGTTCCAAGAGGGAAGTTCATAACTATGCCTACATTAAGGAATCAGAGAAATAAACAAATAACCTAAGAAGAAGCCAAACCCTAAAATAGTAAGCAGAAATCAATCACTAAAATCAGCACAGTTATTACTGAACCAATCACTAAAATCAGCACAGTTATTACTGAACAGAAACCCCAAAATACAAAAAATCAATAAAAATAATAGTTGATTATTTGAAAAATGTAAACAAGATGTAAAACCATACGGCAAACTCACCAAAATATAAAAATATAAGACCCAAATGAATAAAATTACAGATGAAAAGGGGAGCATTACAACAGAACACATTCAGAAAAAATTTAAGTACAAAGCTTATATTCTACTCAATTGAACTACCTAAAAAAACATGGATGAATTCACAAATACATATGACCTACCCAAAATAAACCAAGATGAAAATAACAACCATGAGAATGAAGCACTTACCAACAAGCAAAGTTTCTTCCCACTAAATTTAGTCTAGGCCCAGACAAAGTCATTGCAGAATTCTACCAGAACTTTAAAGAACTCCCATTGTTGTTTCTTAAATGATTTCATAAAGTTGAAAAAGAAGGAACAAAACAAACTCTTTACAAAATCAGAAAACCAGATAGAGAAACAACAAAAAAGAAAACTGTGTTCCAAATTCCTTGATCAACATAGATGCAAAAATACTTTATAAAACACATCAAAAAGATAATTCATCACAATCAAGTTGGCTTTGTTTCATAAATGTAGAGATGATTCAACATATGCAAATCAGTGAGTGCAATAAATATAATAATAAATGTAATGAATCACATAAATGGACTTAAGGACAAAAAAATCACATGATCACAGTAAGAGATCCAGGAAAGACTTTTGATAACCATCTAATCTTTATGATAAAAACATTCAAGAGGTTTGGGACAGACATACCATATCTAATAGGTTCCACAATAAGTCACGATTCAAACCATTTCCCACTTTCTCTATTCTTATTCAACATAGTGCTAGAAATATTACCTCAACTTATAATAAAAGGAAGCAAGTAAAAGGGATAAAAATAAGAAAGGAAATATTCTTATTAGCAGATAATTTGATTCTGCACACAAGAGTTCCTAAACACTCCACCACAAAACTTTTAGAACTGACAAAAATTTCCAGTGAAGCATAAGAATACAAAATTAGTATAAAACTAGAAGCTTTCTTATATAAATAACAAACATTCTAACAAATAAATTGAAAACAATCTCATTCACAATCACCTCAAAAATAAACAAAACACTTTAAAATAAATCTAATCAAGGAAGACCTCTACAATGAAAACTTCAAAGTACTAAAAGAAGAAATTGAAGACAATCCTATCAACAGCAATCTATACATTAAACACAATCCCCTATCAAATCTCAATGTTATTTTTTAGAGAAAAAGAAAAAATCTTAAAATTCACATGGAATCAAAAAGACTCGAGATGACCAAAGCAATCCTGTTAGAGGTATATATGCCTGATTTCAAGGTATATTACAGAGACAGCAAAAATAGCATTATACTGACAAAAAGATACATAAGTAAATTAAATATAAGACCCATAAATAGTCCCACACAGTTATAGCCACCTGATTTTGAACAAAAATAGAAAAAATACACATTGGAGAAAAAAGTCTCTTGACAAATGAAAGTAGATCCCTATCAATCAGTCGGCAAACAATCAATAGGAAGTGTATCAAAGATTCTAGGGTAAGACCTGAAAATCTGAAATTTCTGAGAAAAAAATAAAAAAAACACTTCAAAATATAGTTGAGAACTTTCTGAATAGAACTCTAGTCGCTCAAAAAATAAGTCAAATAGGGTAAAGACCTCAAAGGAGAATATATTAAAGACCGGGGTGGGGGGGGAGAAGTAAATACTACAAACAAATGGAACTGCATGAAATTAAAAGACTTTGCAGAGTAAAAAGATTGGGAGCGAGAAATGTCTGAAAATCAGTAGCTGTATATCTGGCAGAAGGTTTATGTTAGGATATATAAAGAACTCTAAAATCTAAACAAGAAATAAAACAACCAAATCAATAGATAAGCTAATGAAATAAACAGGCTATTCACAAAAGACCAATAAATGCATAAAAAATGCTCAACCTTGATTGTCACCAGAGAAATGAAAATTAAAATATATTTCATCTCACCTCAGTGTAAATGCCAATTGTTAAGAAAAACAACAGCAAATACTGTCGCTGTTGTGGACAGAAGGGAACACTTACACACTGATGGTAGTAATGTAAACTAGTTTATTCTCTATGGAAATCAGTGTGGAGTTTCTCAAAAAAAATAAAAATACATCAAAGCACTTCAAGTCAATACATTACACAAACACTTGCACATCAGTGTGTATCATAGTACCATTCATAACTACTAATTTATAGAGCCATCCTAGGTGTCCATCAACAGAAATATAAATAAAATGTGATACAAACATATGTGTGTGTGTATATATATATACACACACACACATATAGCGATGGAAGTTTTCAGTCATGATGAAGAACAAAGTTGTCATTAGCAGAAAATGGATGCAATTGGAGACAATCATATGAGACAAATTAAGTCATTCTCAGAATGTTAAAATATGCATGTTTTCTCTCATTGTTACTCCTATATTTCATGTTACACAAATAAAAATCATGCATACATATATAAAATGGAAGTAGAAATGAAACTGTATAGGAACAAAGATAACAAACAGGAGAGGGTTGAAGAGATATAAATGGAGAGCATAAATGGAGAGTATATGGGAGTCAGAAACGTACTCCAAGCACAGTATATACCTGTAAGAAATATCTTTAATGAAATTAAGCTTTAAATGAAAGAAACAATTAATTAAAACATGTTTAATGTTTTTACTTATTCTTTAACAATTTCATATATGTATATAATGTGTTTGGCTCATTTTCACCCTCTTATCTCCCTCTGACTCTCAGTGACACTCTTCTTCCCAACAGGTAGTTTCATCTTTAATGTCTTTTATGTGACCCATTAGGGTTGCTGCAAGATCAGGGGTAGGGCTACTTCCTGCAGCATGAGCAAGGAAATAGTGGTTGCTTCACTGAAAAAGATCACTCTCCATCCCCCATTATCTGTTAACTGCCTCTGGCTCCTCAATAACTGCAAATGGCTCATCAGGGAACAGTGGGACCTCCCAAACCCTCAACCTTTATTGATTGGCCAATGCCTTCCTCCATCATTGCTGAAAGCCAGGAACATCTTATGAGTCATAAAACTCCAAGAAATTAAAATACTGAGGAAATAACTGCTATATTAAATACTATCTCTGCAAGAGAACAATATACTTGGTGTTTTTATCATCTCTGTCATAAGCACTGAAATGCAAAATCAATGACCATGCATGTGGTAACAGAACCTGCCCTGGCTTTTTATTCTCTTTTCCATGTCATGCTCAAATTAGTTTTCCCTAAGTGTATCTCCAGGAAATGGTGAAAGGCTGGGGACAGGAAATTTAGACAATACAGATGGCACCTTTCCAGTCTTAGTTTTCTCAAGTTAGGCTCAATGATAAGTGACCTTCCCTTTTAAGTTTTATGTTATAGCCATGTGACCTTACCCATCAAGTCTAATGCTGACTGACAGGGCTGTGACAGCACTGAAGGTTTGGATGAGCTAGAAACCAAGAAATACAAGTAGGAGCAAATGTGACTAAAAAGGCTAGAGATAACAGAGAAAATTTAAAGTATCCACATAGGAAAACAAATGACAGCTGCACTCTAGATATAGCAATTCCTCATTTTCAAGGATAAATCCAACCTGTTTTCCTATGTTCCCTAAAATTTCCTTTTGTGTTTGCAACATCCACTTCTTTGGACAATAAAATGGAAGGTGGAGTTGGTCTTAGACTATTTCATATCATGTCAGACTTGTGTTGTCCTCTACCTATCAAGTATCACACACTTCTTTAAAACTCCTATGCTAGAGAGATAAGAATATGGTTAGTGTTGGAATCAGTTTAAACATGTCCTATTATTTGGAAATTTGTAATCATCAGTCTAAACATTTGATAATAGAAAATTGCTGGCAGAAACAAGAGCTAAGTTCACCCACTCGAATACTGGACTAAAAATGTTATCAGAAAGACCATACTTACACCATGAGCATGTGTCTAGCAGCATAACGCATCCTTCCTTGCACAGATCCTGAGTGTGGGTAAAACTGAACCTAGAGATATCAGTTAGCATAGCATGAAAATAGATAGCACATATGAAACCCAATTGCACGCCTGCATGTGACGGCAAATAAACTGCACATCTACTACCAAAGCGCCTTACCTCTAATAGAAGCATTATGTTCTCTGACAGTATTTTAAAGCCAGACTACCTACCTTCTTAACTACTTTCGCTAAGTAAATCAGAAGTTTGGTTTTTCACTTTGTGTATATCTGTAATTTTTGCACATGAAGATAAATGTACGGATTGAATAAGTAGAATGTCGGGCAATTTTTGTGAAAATACTATGATCATTCCAAAAGCCAATGAATCAAATTGGTAACCTCACGAAAGTATGTACAAATAACTTGTCATACAACTCTTCATCATGTTCTCCTTGTCCTCTTAGAATGCCATTTCAGTTCCTGATAACAACCAAGCCCTTACTTACCAAGTATTCCTTATTTCATTAGCAATGCCTTATTTAGGAGAACAATTTGAACTTCTTCATATTAGTGAGAGTTTTCCTATTTACACAGAATACAAGTATCTTAGAAACAAAAGGACATCAGGAAATCAGTCTTGTATACTAGCAAAATGTAAGATCTAAAAAAATTAAAAGTTCAAGGAAAACATTCTAATAAAATAATGAGATAAAAGAGACCAAAATTTCTAAAGAATGCTTATCAGTCAGTGTAAGTCAATCAATTAGCTGAAATAACAATAGACTTGGTGTAAATAATTGAGCTCTTTCAGTTGATCATTACTTTAAAAAAGAGGACAAGTTACTTAATTTGGGTGATTTTCAATTTAGAGCATATACTAAAACCAAGGTATAGTCTTGATTTCACGAACAAAATGTTCCATCACAAATAGGCTTGACCATTCTTTGTCCTTTCCACCTTAGTGCCAAGCACTACCTGAAAACTAAAGGGTAATATTGAAATTCCATCCAACAAGTTAGGTAGTGAAAGTATCAACAATAAAGTGACTAATGTTTGTAGCATGTAGTTCTAATTACTTGAAAAGGAAAGGGAAGGGAAAGGAAAGGGAAAGGGAAAGGGAAACAAAAAGGGAAAGGGAAAGGGAAGAAAAAAGGAGGAGAGGGAAGAGAAGGAGAGGAGAAGAGAGGAGAGGAGAAAAAAGAAAAGAAAAGAAAAAAGAAAAGAAAAAAGAAAAGGAAAAGAAAAGAAAAGAAAAGAAAAAAGAAAAGAAAAAAGAGAAGAAAAGAAAAGAAGACATTAACATTTGAGCCCAACTTTGAAAGATGACCTCCTAGTAGTCGGGTGAAGAGGAGACATTATAAAGTAAAGGGACTGTGTATAAAGATGTATATGTATACAATACTGTGTTGCTATACACATCCACCTTTATCATACACTCATATTTTGTAATATGATCCCTAAAGAGATTGGGACTGGTACTTTAAGGAGTTGGCGAGGTCTTGCCTTTGCTGTGGCCTGTTGAACTTGAAACTCCACTTCTTATTAAAGAGAAGTTTGCTTACCTAGGAGTTGTATCTTTTTACTTATTTTCAGGAATAGTGGCAGAAAGCCAGGACTTGGCCCACTTTCACAAATATTAAAGCGCATAATATGAACAGCAGCACTAAAGTATGGGAAAGAGTGCTAATATTTATTAAGAGGCAGTGAACACCAATAAAATTTTGCTTAATGGTATTTATGCAAACGTGTTCATTTACAGTATCTTCACAAGGTCCTGGCAGGAATCCTATGAAAGGTGACCAGCCTTTGTGAAGAGGAGGAGTAGGAGGTCTAGATAGTTAAGTGATTAGTCCAAGATGACAGGGTGAATGTTAGTATCAATACTAGAAACCAACCAGTCTTTCTGTATTCTAAACTTATACCTTTGATTTTTATTTTTCTCCAATTTACTTCAGAGGAAAGTGATAAAGAAAAGCAGAAGTGTGCTGAAAATAGGAGATGTCTTTATGCTCTCCTGAGAGACTGTATCTGACTGATGCTGGGGAGGTGAAAAGTGGAGCCTCTTTACTGCTTACTCAATGGTGGACCATATGTTGCACCCTTTTGGGTGCCTGGGTACTAACTAGTGCATGTGTCCTAGATGGTAACCAGTGGATTACACATGCAGGGTGGCATGGAAGAGGGAGGGAAACTGATTAGAGAGGAGAATGTGTAAGGCGACATAGTATGAGGGATGGGGTAGGCGATGGATGACAAAAACACATACTTTCATTGTTAATATAATTTTAAACATAGGAGAAATCTTTTTAAACAACATAATTATTATATGGTGACCTAGGCTATTATGAAATGGAGGTACAGAATATCCCTGCCTTAGGAAGTTGAATGCATGGTTCCTGCAGCCACTCTGTACAATCTAGGTCCTATTTCTCCAAGATGTGGTTTTGGTAATTTATCTTGTTTCTAGGCATAGAGAGAGAGAGAGAGAGAGAGAGAGAGATGAGAGACAGAGAGACAGAAAGAGAGACAAAGACAGAGAGAGACAGAGAGAGAGCTATACTAGCAGACAAAACTTCAGAAACATTACTTTCCCATATTCACAAGTATATACATCGTTTTGGCACAGCACATACAATTTAGTAAAAATTGATATCTGTAGGCACCTTGGGTCACAAAATAATGAGTAGAAAAAATTATCAAAATTGCCTAGTATATAGTATACCAGTAAGTTTTTCTTGAAATCTGAAATCCTGGAGCACATATTTTATATCAGCAATTATGGAAGGAGGCACGAACACTTGTAGATCATTTTGAGATATATATGTATGTGTATATATATATATATATATATATATATATATATGCATTTTTAGAAACTCTGATTGTTCAAACCCGAAGGTATGTGAAGAGGCCGAACGCTGTCTGCCAATAATCTGCACTTATACATGAGACAAGATCCTTTTATAAGCCAATAGAATCATCTACTGTTTTGATTCTCTTGAAATATTTCTGTTGCCTATTTACAGATGTCTCTACTCAAGAGAACGGAGCATCTGTCTGTTGAAGATGCCTGGCTGCATTCTTTCCTGGATACTAATAATATAGGTGGCACTTCAGTAGTATGGCCAATGACATGAAGAACCTGGTTTAGAGGAGGGACAGATGGTAGCATTTTTTTCAGCTAATTTTAGGATCCTCAAATAGTGTCTTTCTCATACAAACCATCAACAAAACAAAATGAAAATTAGCATGCCACATAAATATAGTAAAAAGAAAATTTTATATAGCTGAGTATAAGGCAAAGACAATGAATCTGAGACTTCAGTGCTCCCCCCCCCCCGTATTGTTTGCCTTTCCCACTATGAGAGGGTCGCTTCAATCTCCTTTCATCAGAGTGGATGAAGAATGCCAACATGAGGGGGAAAATCTCATCTTTAATGCCATGTATTGAATAATCAATGTTACATGCAACAGACTAAATCATATGAATTTATAAAATCTAGTTTCTAAGAGCTTATCTCAGCATATAGCAAAGGGGAAGCTAACTGACCACTATGTTTTGATGAAATCAAAAGCAGAATGGATTTTAAAGCATCTGATTCCTGGTCCATTGCTTGGCCTGACAAAATTTTTCCTCCAAAGGAGATACAGAACATCAATTAAGGGTAATGAGATTTGGACTCAGAGTTCTTCAACCACAAATAATGGCTTAGGTATATCATCTGAAGAGTCAGAAATGCACTGCAAGTACTTTGAAAAGGTACTTACTTGTTTCCCATCCAGAGTGTAGAGTTTTTTGACCACTCCGGTTTCCAGTTTGATGGCTTCTGTGATGTCAGTAAGAACTTGTTCGAAAGAGTGAGCTGTCTTCTTGTTAAGAAGGACGCGTACCGCTTTCCGAGGCTTGACCCCGCTGCGGATGATGGTCACTAGCTTGGGGCGCACAAAGTCTTTGTTCTCTCTGGCTTGTGCACTGTTGCTGCTTGCCAAGGACTGGGGGGCCTTCATATTGGCAGATGTCTTTACATTGACTGACCAGTTGGGGTTGACATTCTTGGTGTACTCGACCTTTTTAAAGAAGTTGTCTGAAGAACAAACATAGCTTTCCCCTAGGGAAAGAAATAATTGGTTAGGATTACTTAGACAGGAGATATGTACCCACCCAACAAAGCTAACT
Source organism: Typhlomys cinereus (assembly GCA_023101885.1). Taxonomy (NCBI): domain Eukaryota; kingdom Metazoa; phylum Chordata; class Mammalia; order Rodentia; family Platacanthomyidae; genus Typhlomys; species Typhlomys cinereus. The sequence continues at coordinate 4,915,797 of JALPQD010000145.1, forward strand.
AACTATGTGCTGGCAGTGGGGTGAGGTTTTTTGAGAAATTGTGACAATAACCAACTGTATAGCCAACACCTAAATGGGGCTTCTGTCACCTCGATGCATTTGAAGTCAGAAATAATCAGCTAAACATGATTCATTATACTGTAGCTAGTTGAAGAATCTCATAAAGCTAACAGTCTTGTAAAATTAAGAGTTATAAAGACAAAACACATTCCTCAGTGTGATCTAGCTAGTTGGGTTATTGCAATCATTATGATTATATTGGGAATGAAAAGTTTGTTTTTTTAGGGTGGTTTGTTAACTTCTGGGCACTTTGGGAACATTTTTAGTCTGCTCTAAGGTTCCTGTGTTATTTTTGCTCACATTGTCCCATCCCTTTGCTATATTATGAACTGAGGAGAATTTTCAAAGGAAACACCACTTATTCAAAGTTAAATGAAGCAAAGTATTTTAAATATTAAGCATAATATACATTTAGCAAAAAGCTAGATAATCCTTTGGAAAGATTACGCTAATGATCAAATATAGAAATGCAAGTGTATGTGTGTGTGTGTTAAATATCTAAATGCGTATATAAAATTGTCTTCTACTTTTCATTCCATGCCAGATGGAGAAAATATGTATGTAACCTATAAACATCCTCACACATGCACACACATACATACACATGCACAGAGAGAATTCTTTGTGTTTGCAAGTATAGCCCTTGCTTTACAATATGCTTCCTTGTATCTACCACTCTCTTATATCTGCCTAATGGTACACACTGAATCCGTGTATTTGGAGCCATCTTTGCCAGCTGCTTCCTGTTGGCTACCATAAGTAATAAAGTGAAGACATGAGACTACATTATGCAGACTGACTAATGAATTGGAGGAACCTAGTATAGCTTCTACATTTATTGAAGGCTAAAAGAAATGAGTAATATAGTGTAAAAAATGCAGGGGCCAGAGGCAAAAGGGAGGGATGGGACACCTGGGACTAGCAGCTGAAGAAAATAGAAAGAGAGATAGGCTCAGCCTGGGGGAAAGCATTTGTTGAGTAAAACATATAAGCCTCAAGGTATGCAGAAGTTCATCCAGAGGTTGAGCAGGAGAAGCAGTAATTTAATCAGGCTTAAATCATTAGTAATAACCCTCCACACATATATAAATAAATAATTCCTGGCCATTTCTGAGGCAGCATTAAGTACAATTAGTAGTCTGGTGGCTCTTCTTCTTTCTATGGGTCTCAGCAGGAGAACCATACAGAGACATTCAAAAACACAAGGATGATAATTCATTCCTTTTGCAAATATTGATTTCACTAAATCTTTTAAGTTATGTGACTTAATAAATTTCTCAGAGCTAAGAGAGGATTCTATCACACTCTAAGGCATGTGTGTGCATGCGTGCACGTGTGTGTGTGTGTGTGTGTGTGTGTGTGTGTGTGTGTGTGTGTGTAAAGGAACGGTACAGAAACACATAAAGACATTCTCTCTCACTAGTGCTTTCTCTTGATAAGGAAATGAAAGGTAATCACAGGTACTACCCCTAATTTGGTGCATGAATATGCACCTAGGAAAAGAAGATTAATGTTCCTGGATTACTTGCTGGCTAATTCAATACACAAGTATTAAAAGGTTAGGGTCTCTAATTTGTGACTCAAAGGGATAAAGGAAGGGCCTTTTGAATTCCTTGCACATTCGCAGCCAACACCCCCACACACTGGAAATGGCCTCTTGCCTAGGTACTTCATCATATTCATGGGCACCTTCCAAGAGGTCATTAGGCTTGAGTCAGATGTTTTCCATAACTTGTCATCCACTTTAAAACACTGTTGGACAACTGGGAGAGTGGAAATGGATGAACCTAGATATTTATGATTTCCTTCATCCACAGTCTCTTCTGGGAAGTCAGCTGTGTAACCCTATTAGGACTCCGGACTTTTTTTTTTTTGTTCCCATCTCTTAAGCCCTTTAAGCCACTAAACTACAAGTATGACTGACTCCGCCCAGATGAAAATGAATACGATGGTAACTAACTATAGTATCATATGGAACCTAAGAACTTTCCAGTGGGCTCAACCCTCAACTAGATCTATGTTGAGCACCTTCTGTGAGTACATTTTAAGTCAGTCAACTCCCTCCTTTTGGCTTGAATACATAGTCATGGAAAGAGAACAGCTGGCATGTCAGTCAGAGTGGAGTCTCTAACACACAAGTAGAAATGCTTGTGTCCCCTTAGACTAGTTACCTGGCTTCCTTCGCTACAGCTTCTTGTCTACATACTGGGCATGCTAATAATAATCCCTGTTATCAAGCTTCTCTAGAACACAAGTTCAATGACGGATAGAAAGTCCTATGTACAGTGACTGACTCACAGGAAGCATTTCATAAGTTCTTTTTGCAATTATTAAGTCTTTCATCTGAAAGGTCAGAAAAGAAAAGAAGGCAGGTACAGAAAGGAAGAGGAGGAATTTAAAGTGACAGAGAAGAAGTGGAATAAGGGGAATCAAAACTGAAGGGAAGAAAGGAATGCAGCATGCACATTAAAGGATGCTCCGGGGATGGGAGGGGGAGGCACTGGGGGATGAGGAGGAAGGGAAGAGGGGAGGGGGGCACAGGGCGGTGGGAGGTTGGAGGGAAGGAGGGGACCGGTGTACCTGTTAAAGTTGTATGAGTAGAAATTAAAAAAAAGAAAGGAATGCAGCAATGGCAGCTGCCTATGACCTGAATTGTGATCACTCCATAGCCTGTGCACTCTTGGGGTCCTGTGTCTTATAGATAAGATTCCTTGCTGCTTGAGAGGAGACTGCTAGATGCTGAAAATGACAAATGCAGGAGCTCCATGGCAAAGTCCCACTGCAATTGCTGATGTCCTCCTAGGAATAGAGCATTTATGATGGCCACCAATAATGACTTGGAGTGTGGCATGTTGGCACTCAAGAGATGGAGGTAGGTAGATCATAAATCAAATCCCATCAAAAAGAGCTATATGAATTCAGACAAATCACTTCATCTTACTGAGTCCGGGGTTTTTTTTTTTCATCCAAGAACGAAGCATTTCACTAGAGTGATTGCAGAATTCTGCCTAGGCCTAAAAATCTATAAGACAGATGTTCCTTCCTTTTCATTTCAAACAGGTTTGAGAAAGTAGTATCATAGTAATTAAGATCTAAAGAAATAGATATCCAATACCAAGGACCCTCTGCTTCTATCACTGTAAAGACCTAGATGAGCTGCTTTGCCAGACATGATGTCTTCCTTGTTTGGCTCCCGCAAATGTTTGACATGACTTTTGGCACACTCTGGCACTTCCTACCCATCTGGCTACCTGGCATTCAGAATTGGGTGAGGTGTTGAACTTTTATGCAGCTGGGTTTACATCCTGCCACAGCTTACAGGGACTATTTCCTATTGTCTGGGAACTGAAATGAAAAAATAGTTTCAGAGCCGAAAACATCAACAATTTGCTGGAATTGACAACTGACTTGAGGATGTGTGGTGAATGAAATGAAGTCATGGAAGCACAGCTGAAGAAAGCAAAAATGGAATGAGCTGTGAGTTCAAAAAGATCCAATACCTGCTGAAGTCCCTTCCTCACCTTTAAGAGGACTTTATTTTCCAAAGCATTATATCTATCTCTCTATCTATCTCTCTATCTCTCTATCTATCTATCTATCCATCTATCTATTTATCTATCTATCTATCTATCATCTATCTATCTATCCATCTATCTGTTCACATAGATATGCATTCTCAGTGAAAAAACAATTTTACCTGGGATTTCTCCTTTGCTCCAGGGCTTCCTAACTCAAGAAAGAAAATATTAAATGATGATATATCATATTATTAATATTATTAAATGATGCTTTATCGTATGATCCTATTAATGATGCTTCCCTCCTAAGTATCTTAAAATGTTTGCTTTGGACAATGCACTTGCTTTAGTCATTAGAATAAATTAGTCAAAAGTTAGTTTCATCTTAAAATGGAACAACTGAACTATGGCAAAGGAACTGGATCATAGAGTCAGTATGCAGCTCAAGTTTTCCAAGAAAGTTTCTGTTGTAAATATTGCTCCAGTGTTCTGCATAATTACTGTGACTTAAACTTGTCCCAATTCAGAAAAACTGGCTAGTCATAAATAAGCTCCTAAGTTGATCTGAATACGTTTTACACATGGAGGCAAGGGAATGATTAGACAGGCTATAAAGAGCAGAATAATCCTGCAATAAAAGACAAAGAAAGCACAAGACAAAGGGAAATATATCACCAGTGGATTACATTCAGCTACCTGCTGAGGATACAGTTAATGAGGGCCACATCCTCTATGGCTTTCAGAAGACTTTAATGTACCAAAGGAGCTGCAGTAAGGCTGACATAAAAATCGTAACTTTCATTCAAAATGTGCCCCTTGATACTTTTAGCATCTAGCAGCAGACAGCATTAAGAGGCAGTAGACAAAAGGGTGCCACGAGGTTAGAGTGATTATTAACCCATTGCTTTTCACTTCATTTCACTTTAGGCTAAATATTTGATAGTGTGATCATTTGAAACAAGGATTTCTGTAGCTAGGAATTGCTAACATTGTTGATGGTGGAAGGGCATCAGCAATATTTCCATGTCTAACACTTTCCAAGTCAGTGCTTATAACCATCATTCAATGAAGTCTGCAAAAAGGATGAGCTCAGTAACCTTAGCCTAGGGATTCTAACTCCATCTATCTGTTATATGACCCAAGCTGGTCTGCAACAGGAGCCAATCCAGCTTCCATCTCCTGATGCTTGGATGACAGGTGTGAACCACTGCACAAGGCCAACAGAATTGTGTTAAGAGAAGAGACCATCAGTTGTGTTGGTGACAGTCTAATTATAAGCTAGAATGATTCAAATGGTAATAGGTACCTTTTATTGAGTGTGATTGTTTATCAAGAAGAGCAGAAAGCACTTCATAGCCATTGTCTCATTTCATATTCAAACAATTATTTCCATTTTTCAGATTAAAAATCCAAAGGCACAGGATTTCACAGGGTAGCCATTCACAGATAAAGAATTTGAGACAGATTTGTTCATTGCAATCTGATCTCTCTAGGACAGGAACCCAAAACTTCTGATTTATTACCCAAAACTCTTTTGAATCCTAACAGAAAGCTCAATGTATCTATTTTTTTTCATTTACCCTCTTCTAAAGGAAAGTAAAGTGAATGAACTACTGGGCTTCTTTTCTTTTTTTTTAATTTTTTTTTTATTATTATTATTATTTATTCAACTGTGTGCATGTGCGTGTGTATGTGCGCACGCGTGTGTGTCTGTGTGTGTGTGTGTGTGTGTCTGTGTGTCTGTGTGTGTGTAGAACCACGGACGAATTCGCGAACCACCATGGACGCCTCCACCTCCTTCCGCCTGCAAGGCGGAGGCTTAACCCCTGAGCCACCTCTCCAGCCCTACTGGGCTTCTTTTCTAAATTAGTAGCTCTAAAGGGACAAATAGGAGCAAAAAGGACCCCTTTTCTTTACCTTCCTCATACTACTGCCTTTTCCCAATTGGTTCTATGACAGTTGAAAAACAACTAGCATACTATTAATATTGTCCCTAAGATATCTCTTAACTTCAACAGAATGAATACTACTCAGGACTCAAAAGCATTGATATTCATTGCTTTAGTAGTTGACATATTGAGTAAAAACAACTGATCCCTATCCACATTTTACATTGTCTGGGACCTCACCAAGAAGTACCACTGCACCCTGGAATGGCATATAAGAACAATTTAGCAGAATTCAAGAGATCTTAGGTGAAATGAAAGATGAGGTCTTTAAAAAAAACTGTACTTATCACCTACCCATTTTAAATTGACATGGTTTACCACCAATTTTCTCTCAGCACACACACACTCACACACACTCACACACATAAACACACAATGTGTGCATAGACACACATATCCAAAGAGAAAAAAATTAATTGTAAAGACTGCATAATGACTCTCATGCTAAATATAAGAATGTTTCCATTCTTGCTCAAAATACAATGTCACTTGCCTCAGATTTTTTGGTGTGGTTTGAGAATCTTTATTTTATTAATGAATTTTGTTTTTTCAAAATTTTATACATGTATATTGTGCATTTTGATTATTTCCCCCATCTCCCTCTCTTATCTTTCTCCTACCCCTGGTAGCCTGTTTTTTCCCTTTAAATATCTTTCCTATATTTATGACTTGTATTTTATTTTGTGTCCCACTGTGGTTGACTAGGGCCATTTGTGTGAGCAGGGTTTGAGACTCAGGTGAGCTCACCAGCAGATAGACAACTGGATACTATGCTCCCCCATCCCAAAATGATAATTGTCAATTGTTTAACAGTAAGTGGTAGGGCCCCATAAGCTCCTCCCCCATCCACAACTCCCTGCTGTTTTGGCCAATCTTGTTTAAGCTTAGTTTAGCTCAGAATTCTGACCTAACATCAATTGTGGCCTTTATAAGTCCATAGCTAATGGAATTGGAAGATAAATTGAGTGATTTGACAAGCTTTGTTCATAAAATTTGTTACAAAAAAATCTTCTATTTTGAGTGACATATGGATTTTACAGCAACTGAAGACACACACCCTTATTGATTACTCTGTTGGACAGCTCTCTCAGCATGACTTTAAACCTTCCAATTAGCCCTTACTGATCTGTCTTTATTTTAAGATAGGCATTAGAATGGTCAATCCTTTAATGTTCAGGAGAGTCTCAGATTATTTTTTTTCCCATTCTGTACATGATCAAATAATCTAAGCCTCCTCAGTATGGATTTTCAAGGTTTACTCTACAGAAAATTCTGGGTCCTGAACCCTGAGACTCAGGTGCAGCAATCATAATCATAGGAACACTGTTTCTTGTCAGTTCCTGACACCAACTGCTCTATCAGACAACTTTGCAAACCCCCGCTACTTAAGAGAAACCGGGACTTATACAATAAAAGCCCTCATGCTCTTTTGCAGTGAAGCAGAGATGAGGTACTCCTACTAAGGCATTACATGTGCTGATTTTCCCTCTTGCTTAGCTATTTCATAATCTGGTTTCCTGGTAGATCTGCCAGCTCTAAACTCACCTTTCAACAGAAAATGGAGGCGGGGATAATACAGAATACTGAATTATACAGGAAGGTTAGGAAAAGAAACATTTTCATATCCATCATTCCTTGAGGTTGTCCTTTAAAACACTGTAGCAGGTTAAACTGATTGTATATGTGCCAGGCCTACCAATGGTCAATATAATTTATTTAGCAAAGTAGAATATTAGCAATAGGACCCAATATCTATTTTCTAACTGATGACAATGGAAACTACATGGCTGAGCAACTTTTGATAAGATTTGGGAATTTCCCCTATTATCAGGTGGATCCACAGGTCATCAGAATGTCAACAATCTAGTCATAAAATTAATTTGCAATTCCAAAAGCGAGGAAGGACTACTCTAATAGGAATGGTCTTCATTAAAATACCAGACATACCTACATCTTTCTTTGGTATTTTTCCCAATGATCTCAGCCTCAAAGACACACCCTGAAGTGGGCTTTTTAGAAGCAACAGCTGAGCAGCAACCACTTACCTAAAAGTATAATCCTCTGTGAACATGTCCGGGAAGTCCTGCTTTAGCGTGCATATTTCCAGTGAGTTGCAATTCCCAAACAGTATCTTAGCAGTTCAAAGAAAATTTGGACAGGAATTTTCCCTAGTAATTCAACCAAACATTCTTCCTTCCCCTAATGATTTCATGATTTGCCTTGATAATGCTATACAGAGTTCATACAAACAAAATCTATCCTCATCATTCTTATTTTTCTTTGTATACTCTGGCAGGATTAGAACAACAATCATCAATTCAGTGTATACTTTAACCCCAGCAGAGACTGAAGCCCATGAACAGTGACAGCCAATGGCCCTGTTGATGCCTATAGAATCCGAAATCTGAGCATCAGCCACCCTGATGTTTTTACAAACCAATTCTCTAATGCATTTCAACAAAGACTAACAATGGTCCCATAGTCAAGAATGCCACTTTCCACCAGACCCCACTACCCATTACTTGAATTACCTTCTTCTAGTTCGTCCATACTTCCGATCTTTCTGGAACCGTCAATGGTGTAAATGTAACGCACTCCTTGAGGCAGGTTGATGTTATCAGACAAGGATCGTGTTAGGTCAGCCAGCAAAGCATCGAAACTGCGGAAACGGTCAGAGGAAACAGCATACACAATTCCTTTAAAGTAGCGGTCCCCATTGCGATAAAAACGTACCTTCTTAGCTTTCTTCTCGTTACTCAATGCCTGCAAGGTTCTGGTTCGGTAAAAGCTACAGTGGGCGCTATGGGTGGGACTAGGCAGCCCATTCATCCGGGAACCTCTCATGTTTCTCGATGACTTATCTCGTTCATCAAAGTGTCCAAAATCAAGTTCCATATTTTGGATAAACCTCTGAGATCTGAGTATTAGAGAGAGGGGTGGGGATAAGGAGAGGCAAAAAGAAATGGAGAAGGGGGAAAAAAGGAACATAAATATTAGCCAGATCCAGATCTGCAATCTGCTGCCTAGGAAAAGAACTGGTTGCTAAAAGCCTGTGACCCAGCTGCTCCTTGCCCCTGACCTGCAGGAATATTGATCTTAATAGAGAGGAAGGAGGGGCTGGGCAATGACTGGGGTGTAGGGACGAGGGGGAGCACAGGAAGGAATAGAAAGGGAGGCACTTTTGGCACTGCTCCAAACGGGGTGGTGTGGTGGGGGGGGTGAGAAAGCTTAAAATCCTCGAACTTACTGACAGTGGCTCCTATCAAATTGTAACTTTGGGCAAAATACATTAAAACTGGCATCTGTTTTCTCGCACATGCCCACATGACTAACAGTTGTAAATGAATCCATAGCCTGACAAAATTCTCCTTGAAGTGTAACAGAAGGAGCTAGCCAAGGTTAGTGTCTCCGGCTTAGGAAAATGGTCTTCGCATCTTAGTACAATGACTAGGAAAGAGAAGCATTATAATTTTATTCTGAATCCTTTTTTCCCTATTCTAATATGTGCATCCCCTCCCCCAGAATAAACTAAGATTCCCTTTTAAAGGGACAGCCTCCAGGGAATAGCTAGTGTCTTTGTGCTATTCATCACACCCTCTCCCCATCAAGCTGGTGCAACTATCCAACCTTCATGGGAAATAATAAGCCAAAGGAAACAGGGGTTAGAAAAATCAGTTATTTAACAACTTATTAGCTTGCTCTCCTTTTGCTTTCTTTGATCCCCAAATCCTTCCCCCCCCCCTCAGGTTCTTCATTTACTCCCCACCAATGCAGCAACACCTCTTAATGGAATAATTTAATTGTGGAAAGATTCCCAAATGAGTCTCTAAATAACATATGGGACCTTTATGAGCAAGTACACATTTCATTGTTCTGGGTTTCTTCCCTAACTGAAGGATTATTTTGCCCTCAAAGCAGGCAATTCACTCCAAACTCGTGTATCGCCTAGGTACATTGACTAGGCAAAAGATGCTCATTTGTGGGGTTTCGATTTTCCCCTTTCTGATTACCCCCTCCCTGCAAAAAAAGAGCCAAAAAAAATGAAAGCATGCAACCACATACAACCAAAACCTCAAACGCTAGCAAAGGTAGTGACATCCAAGGAACCAAACTATTAACATTCATCTCACAGATGGGAATAAAAGGACTCACAAAGCAAGCAGGGCTCAGCTGCTACACGCTGCCACATGAAGATTTGCAAAGGGCCAAGGAGACAGAGGATAAAGGGGGGACTGGTAGCTGGTAGCTCTGCCAGGTTCAGTCCCCCTCTTTTTTCCCAATGTCACCGTGACCTATGCTGAGCTCAGCATTGTCTCTGTCAGACAACCTGCAGTAGGAAGACCCCACCTCCTCAAGACAAGTGGTAAGCATTTCCTCCACACAGGCTGTGCCAAAAATGCTTTGCTTTGCTTTAGATCAGATTCTAAATTAACATCATAGTGAAAACAAAGAAACATCAGACTCACTTTTCCAAAGGCAAATTCCAGGTAGATGCTTAAGAGAAAAAAATTATCCTAGAGAATAAGGCAAATAAAGAAGAAGAGTACAGATAGAGACAGACACAGAGGGAGAGAGCTTTGCCTTGTGCCTTTCCCGTTTGACATCTGTTATATTCTGCTTGAAAATTACTTGAAAGCCCCACTCACCGGTTTTCTGCTGGTTGGGTGGAGATGCTGAGAGAAAGAAAACCAATCTCTCTATGCCTTTGTTGTCTGAGCTCCAAGCAAGAAATTCCTGCCAGGGTGGATAGTTGCCTTCTAGGTCCTAGTGCCTTGTCCAGCTTCTCCCTTGTAACTCAAGCTTAGTGAATCCCACCCCCCAACCTCCTATGATTAATTACATGCTTTTTTCCTTCAGTTCACAGCCTGCATTAACAGCTAGAAAGGTTTCATTTATAACCAACAGGAAATTACAGGGTATCAAAAAGGATTGCATAGGCAAACTCAGAATGCTCTAATGAGCAATGTGCCAGCCTTTTCTCTTAGAAAATTGGCAATTTTACTTGGCCAAAACCTTGGTTTAATCTGCCTGGGGGGCAGACTCAGACAGTCAAACCAGTTTCTTAGAAATTGTAGCTCTCTTCCTTTCACTCTTTTCAGAGAAAAATCAAAACTGCAAATTCTTTAAAGCATTTTTAGCTTATACCTCCCACAATGGCTATATATGACATAAAGTCAGCAGAGTAGACTAACAAGGAAAAAGGTATAGACAAGGGAAAATAGTTCCAGAATTTCATAGAAGACAAAAGTGACATGCAAAAGTGACCCCCACACACACACACTCCAACCTTTTTTTGAGATACAGTCTATGTAGCATGGTTGACTTAGAACTCATGTAGCTCAGGTTGACTTTGGACTGGCTGCAATTCTGCCACTGAATTCTGAATACTGGGATTACTGGCATTGGCCACCAAGCCTAACCTCTACTTAGACCATTTAGGACTGATGTAAAAAACTGGTTCATGAAAACTCTGACATTAATCCAAAGCTCTTTGTATAATCAATTGACTCTGAGGGCAGAAAGATACCAGATTTAGCCTTAAATTAAATGTCACTGACTAGGTTTCATTAGATTGAGTATACAGTAAAGAAAGAAACATCCCAAATGAGCTGCATGCAAGAGGAAAGGACTAGAGATGCAGCTCAATTGGAAGAGTGCTTGAATAGCATGCATAAAGTACCAGGCTCCATACCCAGCATGCATAAACTAGGTGTGGTAATGCACACCTGTTCACCAGTTAGCGACATGTAAGCCAGACAAAGAAGAAATTTGGCAATATTTTGTCTTGTTGCTGTCATCTGTTTTGCATCATATGCAGAGGTCTTTGGATTAAGTTTGATCTCTCAAATTCCAACATCATCTTATTTCTGGTGATAAGAATGGATGTGATGTTAACCCTTAAGAATGAAACATTTGGAATCAATTGTAGAGGAAATTTCACTATGATGTATAGTCTTTGCAACACTACTATGGGCAAAAATGCATATCATTAGGAGGCAGCCTAGGGGGAAATTGTGGATTGTTTCATCATCACAAAAGAAAAAGTACAGGGAAGATCAGCATTGGTCAGTGTCAGGTACGTAGTACTCTCATACTAATAAGCATTATTTAAAGGTAGAAAAATTCTGTGATCAAAAATGTTTAAAACTGTTGGATGCAACAAACTTCTTTTGTACAATTGGGAATGGGAGAGGGCAAGACGGCTCAGTGGGGAATGACACTTACTGCCAAGCATGACAACCTGACTCCAATCCCTGAAGTTCACAAGAGAAACTTTTCCTGCAAGTTGTCTTCAGACCTTTATAAATCTCTCTCTCTCTCTCTCTCTCTCTCTCTCACACACACACACACAGAGAGAGAGAGAGAGAGAGAGAGAGAGAGAGAGAGAGAGAGAGATTAGAAGTCCAGATTTGCCCTACTGAGATTTATTACAAAGTTATAGAAATAAAGGGAGTATAGTATTCAATAGAAGAAAAAAGATAATGCCATTAAAGAGATCTTGCAATAGGGTTATGCAATGGTGAGAACATGAACTTCAGAGCCAGATTGCCTGCATTCAAATTCGGACTCTACTAATTACTAGTGGTGAACTTGGGTGAAAATATTAAGAGCCTTGGACGAAGCCTTTAGACCATGAGCACACCCTTCCCGAATAGGCATGACACTCATTATTTTTATTGACTTATTTGTTTCCTCTTTTTGAGACAAGATTTCCCTCTGTAAACCAAACTGACTTGAAACTCCCTATGTAGTCAAGAATGGACTCTAATTCATAGCAATTCTCCTGCCTCATCTTCCCAGTTCTGGAATTTCAGGGTATAAGTCACCACTTCCAATGGAATTAAGACTTTCGTAAAGGAGATTGAAGAGAGCTCTGTAGTTCCTTTTTTCTCTCCTATCAAATCTGAAATTCCTTCATTTTGGAATGCCAGCTGTTGTCACTATGAGAAATGGAGCCATGAGAAATAGATGGATCAGTAGGTAATTGTTTTACAAGCTTAATTACCTGAGCTTGATTTCCACAATCAATAACTTGGAAGGAGGGAATCGGTTCTCAGAAGCTGTTTTCTTATGGCCCCACACATCCTTGGGATAAAGGTTAATACTGATGAAAAGGGAATGGGAGATGCTGTCCTCAATGTTGTACACAATATGTGATTCAAACTCCTACAAGTACTCAGACGCATGCCATCAAAAGCAACCCAAATGAAACTTATTGGGTCACACATGTGAAAAGATGTGAAAATAGGAAGAAGGGCTGGAGATATGGCTCAGAAGTTAAGTTCTGCCTCACAAGCAAAAAGTCCTGAGTTTGGATTCCAGGTTCTACATAAAAATGCCAGGCAGAAATGGCTGCCACTTTCACTCTGTCCTTAGAGGGTAGAGTCTAGAAAGCTCCAGAGCAAAGCAACAGGAGGTAGAGCAATGCAGGATGATTCCCGAAGTCACCCTTGGGCCTCCACAGACACATACACTGCCCTCTGATACACACACACACACACACACACACACACACACACACACACACACAAAATGCAAAAAAAAAGAGAAAGAAAACAGGAAGGAGACTCAAGGAAGGACTGTAGTGGGAAGAGGAGGTGTGAACTATTATAAATTCACTGTATCCATGTATGAAACCCTAAAAGAATAAAAAAATTGCAGAAGTTTTCATCTGGACTTCAAACACACATACATATATGTATACATTTTTAAAAATATATTCAAAAGTGAAGGAAATTCTGTTTACAAATTTTCCCTTCTATGGTATTTTGTTATAGTAGCCATGATGGACTGAAGGAAAAACATTCCCACACGCGTTGAAAGGAAAATCTACAATGAAATTCACTGAAGTATTGAAATGGTGAAACAAATGCCTGTCGTTGACACTAATTTGGTGACTATTTATATAAAGAATGTTATCCACCTATGAAACAGAATAAAGGAGAGTTAAATATAAGTGACGCTCCAGTAAGTTGGTTCTCTTTATTCCAACCTCTTTCTAGTTATATCTTCATGAATTGCAGAAATTTAAATGATGAAAACTACATTTGTTAAACAATTTAGATTCCTCAAAGTACACATATTTGCATAGATGTATGGTAGAGAATAAAGACTAGCGCTGTCCTCCTGTAACACTGATTGTTTCAGTCAACACAAGTTACAAAGAGATAGGGTTTGGCAAATTTCTGGATATGAAAATGCCCTTGTTGTGACAACAGTGCCTTTCTAATGCCAGAATCAGTAGTGTGCTACTATTCTTGATGGTTCTAGTGATAATTGCCTAACTTTCCCCTTTTTGATGCAATACAGATTAATTCTTTGGCATAGTAAAGAAATGCAAAAAGGCCACTCTACGGCCTTTCTCTCAATTGCATACATACTTAGTTACCTACATTAAATCTCTCCCTCATCTTCCTATTTCTCCTCTTCTTCTTCTTCTTCATACTCTTTCTCCCCTCCCCTCCTCTTTCTCCTCCTTGAGACTGAGTCTCATATAGCATGAGCCAGCCTCAAATTTGCTCAGTAGCTGAAGATGGCCTTAAACTCAGATTCCCCCAAACTCCACCTCCCAAGTTCTGGGATGACATCAATATATTACCACACCCAGCTAAATCCTTTATTCTTAAAATACCATGAAGTGCTTCTGTTTCTTTTATAACTAATTCCTGGATCATGATGTAATTATAACAGAATTGATTCTCAGCAACAGACAAAGAAGGAATTCTGCTTTGGTTATCTGACTACTTGTGTTTGAAAGCAAGATTTTGACAGATCAAGTGGTGATTTCAAAGCAGTTTTAAATGATGGTAAAATTCTGTGAAAGGGTATGAGGTTATATTTAAGAATGCTGGAGACTTACACAATATGACTAGGTGTTTCAAATTCTCAGCTCCATGCACAATTTTATAAGGGACCTAAAATAATCTTGTAAAAGTTTTAGTCCTAAAGTTTGTTGTCTAAAATCAGATTCAATGTCTAGTTTTGCAAGTGACTGAGTTACAACATAAGTTGAATTCCAATCTCTTCAAAATGTTTCTGTGAAACTCTCAGCAGAGTTTACAGCTTACAGTCTTCTATACTTTAGTCAGGAGCTTCATTTCCACACTATATAGAGAATTTTTAAAAAGTACCAAAAACTCACCTAACAGCCAATGGATAAAGTGACTAACTAACTGAACAGATATTTCTCAAAATAGGGAACACAAATGGCCAATAAACACTCTATGCATTTTTGCATATGTACATTCATGTGTACTCTTGATTCTTTGTGGGACTTTAGGTGTGTATGTATCCTAACACACATGTGGAGGTAGAGGAAATCCTTGGGTGTCAGTTATCAGCAATCCACCTTGTTTCAGACACGAGAAAGCTAAACTAATTGTTTTTCCAGCTGTCAGATTCTCCTGTCTCTTCTTCCCATTGCCCAAGGTGTGTGGCTAATTACAGACCATTGGCTACTGTGTCCAGTGTTTACATCGGTTCTGTGGGTCCAAACTCGGGTCATTAAACATATATGGCAAGGTCTCTTACTCAACTGAACTATCTCCCCAGTAACTAACAAGTATTTTGAAAAGTGTCCAAGAACCCTACCAATCAAAGCAATACAAACTGAAAGCATTTGAAGGTTCTATCTCACCACAGTAGGACTGGTTATCATCATCACGAAATAAAATGACAATAAATGGTGGCATGGATGTAGAAAAGGAAAAAAAAACTCTTATTCACTGCTGGTGAGAAGGTAACTGTTGTGGCCTCAATGAGGGTAGAGGTTTCTCAGAAAGCAAGAAATAAGGTACCATATGACCCGGCCATTCCCCCCGGGTATATATCCAGAGGATTATATGCTATCCCAATGATACTTGCAGATGCACCTATGCTTACCTCTGCTCTCATCACAATGACAATGAAATGGATTGAACCTTGATGACCGTCAACAGATGGACAATGAAAATCTGAAACAAATAGATACTTCAGTCATGGAATTTTATTTAGCTATATATAGAATTGAAATGATTAAATTTGCCAACAAATGGATGGAACTGGAAACAAATTATTCTGTATGAGGTTTTCCAGACTCAGAAAGATAAATGCTATCCATTCTCTCTTGCGTGTGAACCTTAGTTGCTCATTTTCCTGTATGTGATTTTTGGTGGGAGTCAGTGTAGAAATCATTAAACGAAAAAGGGGGTTTATTAGAGGGGGGAAAATGGGTTTTAAGGAAAGGGGTAAGGAGGGGAAATTAAATAATGGCACATGAAAGCTGACAAACTGAAGGGCTTAAAGGCACAAAGGGAGGGCAGAAGCATAGTGGGGGGATCAATCAAAACAGTGTATGGAAATACCATAAGGAAAACTGGTATTTTGTTGATAATTTTAAAAATAAAAACTGTTGTGACTGTTAGGGCATTAGATGGTGTACAGAGACGTATGATATATTTGACTAATGTAAAAATAGAATCCGTTACTCTTTACATAATATTCACACACAAAATATTTAGACTTCTATCTACATAATAAAAACTTTCAGGGCTGTTAGGACATGAGATGGTAAACAAAAACATGATAAATTTAGCTAATGTAAAAATGGAATCCATTACTCTTGGTATAACAGTTCATTCACAAAATACTTAGATATCTGCCTATATAATCAATTCAAGATCTTATAAGTACTTTAGTATTAAGTTCCTTCTTCTTCATCAAGAATACCAACACTTCCCACTGAGCTAAAAGTAAGGTGAGACTATATGGATTAGGATTGAGGACATTTCCATTTGTCTGAATGAAATTGATTGTCCTGAACTCAAAAATACTTACTTGTTCTTGCCAACAAAAGTAAGATTTGCCTTGCTAGGATGCTGGGTAGTAAGTTTATCAAACTGGATATCTCACAGGTGAATGCTAATTCTCTTCATTCCTCTTTATTCATCTAATGCTTCCATAACCATATCAAGAATTTGATGCTAGTACTGCTCAGAAGGGAAGTGTTCTGGTGCTACTGCAACAAATAAGCTGAAGTTGCTACCACGTGGTACTTTTCCTTTCCATCAAAATAACACATAAAAATGAATAAGCATGTTTACTTTCATTTGTTTACTCTTATTCTATGTCCTAACTATTACTCTTTTAATATCACTATATTCTTACTGTCTTACTTCAGAATTACAACCATTCTCTGGATCTTTACCATAATCTCCTCCACAGGTCCTTGATCTGTACATCCACAGCAGCACAGACTGAGAGGTACTGGCTGGTTCTCCCTGCCTTGGCCACTTGGGTTTATGACTCAACAGAACACTGGCAGGTCTCCATAGCAACCAAAGCTGTGATACAGATGGTGGCAAGTCCCAGTAGGCTAAAACCTTGTCTAAGCTTTTCTATTTCCCTAAAAGGGAAAGGAGGAAAAGTTGGGAGGAGGATGTTTAGATAGGAAAGGGAGGCAAAAGAAAAGGAGATAGAAGGGAAGGAGAGGATATGAAGGGAAAGCAAAGGAGGAATAGAAAGGAGAAAAGTAGAGGAGGGAAGGGAAGAAAGAAAGCAGGAAGACAGAGAAAGAAAAAATGAGAGAAATAAAAGAGTATCTGGGATAGAAAAGAGGAGGGGAGAGGAAGAAGTGAGAAGAGGAAAGGAGAGAAGGGAAGAAGAAAGAAGGGAAAGAGAGGACAGGGAAAGAGGGGAAATGACCGAGAAAGGAAGAATCCCACCAGTTACTCTAATCTAATCATTACACGTCGTATATATGTACCGAAATATCACAATGTACAATAAACATGCAAAAATACACATCAATAACACAAAATCACCTTCACTTAAAAATAAAAGTGGAAAATCCCAAAACGCATATCTCCTCCTCCTCTCCTTTCTTCCCTATTCCTCCCCTCCTAGTAATTCAAGGTCTTTTTTCCTCCTGTTGCCACCCAAGATGCATATTACACGTGACTTAGCAGATGTGTGGAAGAGCTGGGGTTGTAGACCAGTAGCAGAGAATTTTGTTAGTGTGAATGAGGCTCTAGGTTCAATCCCCAGTACCTACTTTCTTTAAAAAAAAAAAAAAAAAGCCTTTGTTAGGCATACACAATAAAGGACTCTCTGGGAATTGGGGGGGGAGGCACTGGGGGATGGGGAGGGAGGGAGGGGGAGCAGGGGTTCGGGGGTAGGAGGAGGGAGGGAGGGAGGGAACTGGTCTACCTATTAAGTTTGTATGAGCGGAAATAATAAAAAATGTATTAAAAAAGCCTTTGAAGATGACATCTCTATTTTTGATTTTTGGTATAGAATAGTATTCCCTTGTATCTATAAATATTTTCTATATCCATTCATCACTATATTCTTACCTTCTTATTCCAGAATTACACAATCTCTATTGCTACCTTTCATAACTCCTCCACTGGGTCTTCAGTCTACACACCACCAGAGCAGGCAGAGTACTGATAGGTTTTGCCTGTTTTAAGTTATCCTTGCCACTAGGTCTTATGATTCAACAGTACAGTGATGCTCAAAATTACTATAGTAACATGGGAGGGGAAAGGGGGGAGGGGAGGGAAGGGGAGGGGAGGGGAGGGAGGGGATGTGGGAGAGTAGAGGGGAGGGAAGGAGGGGAGAGGAGGGGACTGGAGGGGAGGGAGAATGGAGGAAAAGGAGGGGAAGAGAGGTATGGAGGGAAAGCAAAAGGAGAGAAGGGCAAGAAGAGGAGAGGAGGAGAAAAGTGGGCAGGAGACAAAGGAAGGGAGAGGAAAGGAAGGGAAGGGGAAAGAGAGGAAAGAAGGGAGGAGGGTGGAAGGGATGAGGGGAGTGAAAGGGAGAGAAGAGGAGGAGAGAGAGGGGAAGAGTAAAAAAAGGAATGTGAAGGGAGAAGGAAATGAGAAAAGGAGATGGTAAGAAAGAAAGGGGAGGGAGGAGGAGAGAAACAGTGGAGGAGAGAGGCAGGAAGGAGAAGAGGGGAAGGAAGGTAAAAGGAAAAAGAGGGAGGGAGAGGGAAGAGAAGAGTTGAGGTGAAAGGAGAGGAAATGAAGAAGAAGGAAGGGGAAAGGGGAGATGAAAGGAGGAAGGAAAATGAGAAGGGAGAGGAGGAGAGAAAAAAGGGGAGGAGGGATAGGAAGGTGAGTAAGGGAGGAGTAGGAAGAGAAAGGGAGGTGAAGAAATAAAGAAAAGGTGGGGGAAGAGAAGAGGAAAATGGAAAAAGGAGATGTTCATAATTTCTAATTTTGTGGAATGTAGGTTTTTCTGTATAAAAGATCATGCCATCTGAAAAAAGGGAGAGCTTAATTTCCTCCTTTCCAGTTTGAATGTCTTTTATTTTCTTTTCCCACCCAATTGCTATGGTTGGCATTACCTAAATTATGGTGACTATGAAGTATAAAAAGGGGTATCTTTTCCCATTTGAGATCTTTTTTTTATTTATTCAATTGTGTGTGTGTGTATGTGTGTGTGTGTAGAACCACAGACGAATTCGGGAACCACCATGGACCGCCTCTACCTCCTCCTTGTTTACTCTGCCCCAGGATTCACAGGCTCCGCCCTACCAGGACCAGAAATGCAGGCCACCCCCGCTTCTGCCCTGCGTCTATACGTGGGGTCTAGGAACCCAACTCAGGACCTTGCACCTGCAAGGCAGAGGCTTAACCCTAAGCCACCCCTCCAGCCCCTCATTCGAGATCTTAAAGATGATTCTTCCTCGTTCAATAAGATGTCAGTCATGTTTCACATGTATCTTTAAATGAGTTGGACTACTTTCCTTCTATACCTGATCATGAAGGATATTTATTTTAGTCATACTGACTTTATCAAATGTTTTTCTGCACCTGTTGAGGTAACCTAAGGGTTTTGTTCATAGATGTGCTAAAATATCAATTTGGACATGTTGAGACATCCTTACATTTTAAGGATAAATTCCACTCTCATGGTCTGTAATTTTTCAGACATACAGTTGGACTTGGTTTGCTAGTATCTTGTTGAGAATATTTACAACTAAGTTCATCAAGACCTGCAATACCCACACTGCTGTGTATGTAATGCTTTAACCTTGTAGAATGAATTTGGTAGATGTCTTTCCTTTGATAACTTCGAATAGGGAAAAATTGGCAGCAGTTCTTCTTTAAAAGTTTTATGAAGGTGAGCAATTCCAGACTTTGCTAGGACATTAGTACTGATTCATTTTGTATTGTTATTACTTTGTTTCAGCTTTCTGAATCTTCATGATTCAATCTTTTTTCCTCTTTTTATAACATTTTATATAATTCATAAAACAGTGCTTGTATAAAAATTCACACAAAGTTGCTAGAGAGCAAATCATTTCCAAAATGTCCTGGGTTTGTTACAGTCAGTTTTCTAAGGATGAACTGAAATCAATGGTAAAATGCACACATGATATGGTATTATCTTTGGTAAAACTATTCTCATCATTTTATCTCCTCACAGTAGTAACTCTGATATCCACTTGGGGCAGAGTCTGCTCTCACTAGGATGTCAGAAAAACAATAAGGCTGGATCTACAAGACGTGAGGATTTCCACACAGCAATAACAACCCCTGAGCCCTCACCCCCACTTCAAAATGGTACATTCATGATTCAATCTTGGTGGGACAGGTAGAGCCCAAAATGTATTCTTTATTCTGGATTTTCCAGTTTGGGGCAAAGTTTTCAAAATATTTTAATAGTTTATTAAACAGAGAGAGACAGAGACAGAGACAGAGAGACAGAGAAAGAAGAAAAGGGAAGGGAAGAAAGAAAGAGAGAGAGAAAGAGAGAAAGAAAGAAAGAAAGAAAGAAAGAAAGAAAGAAAGAAAGAAAGAAAGAAAGAAAGAAAGAAAGAAAGAAAGAAAAGAAAGAAAGAAAGCAGGAATTTTATGAGCCTTACCTGCTTCTCTCTATCTATCTATCTCTCTTTCTCTACAATGAACTGCAGTAGTAGGGGGGAAGGTACAAGAATTCTCTTGTCTGGTAGCACTATCTTATTGACCTGAAAGTGGTTGGTAGGATCTTGACTCATTATATTTTGTAGTATAATAATAACTCTACGTAATAATTCAGTATGATGTCAGTCATGTTTCACATGTATCTTTAAATGAGTTAAGCCACTTTCCTTCTCTACCTAATCAGGAAGAATCTTTACTACAAAGTAATATTGACTTTATCAAATGTTTTTCTACATCTGTTGAGGTGACTCAAGGGTTTTTTATATAGTTGAATAGTATTCCATTGTATCTGTATGCATTTTCTTTATCCATTCATCACTATGTTCTTACCTGCTTACTCCAGAAACACACCAACGCTATTGGTATCTATGACTTCCTGCACTGGGTCTTTGGTCCTCAAACCATCACAGCAAGCAATGTACTGATAGGTTCTACCCCTAGCACTCACTCTGAGAGCCTTCAATATCTCCCCTGGTATTTATTAAAAATTCCAGGAATCTGCTGACACCACAGAAGCCCACGGATTTTAACTACTTTTATGCAACCAAAGATTCTGAGAACCACCATTAAAACAAGACAAGCTTATCACCCAGCCATTAGAAAAGTAGCCCTTGTTTTCTATTTATTTGCACATAATAGACACTCACGCATAAGACCTTTGTACATTGCACTCACACCTCATACATCCACCCATACTTACTCATAGTCCTTCACACACACACATACCCCTAATAAACCCTAAAAGCTGTCATTTTTCCCTTAACTCTAACCTCCCACTCTTAGCTAATTTATCACACTATCCTATCTTCTTGAAGCTATTCCAATACTTAAGCCAAACCTCACTTATCAAACCTGACTCCCAATCTTAAACATCTCAATTAAAATTAGATCATAAAGTCTCTCAATGCTGAACTGGGGTTGGGCTTACGCATCTCAAGTACACTGCAGCTACAACACCTACAAAACAGGACCAAGTACCCTAAGATTAACTCTCTACCATCACCATCCCATACAACTTAAGGAAAGTGTTCAAACAACTGTCAAAGTCAGGCAACTCCATCTGACTTAGGAGAGATGGAAACACACCAAAGAAAGCAGCCAAAGACCTAATAGAAGATATCTAAGACAAATCATAAAACTAAAATACAACAAAACTAAGAAAAATGTCTCACAAAAAATACCAAACCTATACTAATTGTTCTAACCAAAATAACTTCTTGGATATTGGCCAAAAAAGTGATAAGCAAGATAATGAATTCCAAAGGTCTGTTATTAATATGTTCAAGGAAATGCAAAAGGATCTACGAAAAGAACTAGAAGAATTCCCAAAGAAGATGAATAAACACATGAACAAACGTGAGCAGAAAAACAATAACCAGTTAATTGACATTAAGAAGAAAATTGAGGAAACAAGCATACAATGATTGAAGAAAACCCAAACCAAAACTAAACTTGAAATAACAACCAAACTAAGTACAATTGAAAACTCAATACAAAGTCTTACCGACAGAACAGGGCAAGCAGAAGACTGAATATCAGAACTGAAAGATGAAATGGCAGAACAACTTCATTCAATTAAAGAAATTGAAATGCAAGACACTTTAGAACTTAATCAAACACTTAAAGAAATGGACCTTACAGATCTCTATCGAACTTTTCATCCACGCACCAAAGAATACACATTTTTCTCAGCAGCACATGGAACTTTCTCCAAAGTTGGGCCACAAAATGAATCTCCACATATACAGGAAAGTTGAAATTCTAGCCTGTGCCCTATCAGACCATCACGGCCTAAAGCTGGACATCCACAACACATCAAACAAGAGAAAAAACACTAACTCCTGGAAACTTAACACTATGATGCTGAACGAGAACTGGATTCAGGAAGAAATTAAAAAGGAAATTCAAGATTTCCTGAAAGCGAATGATAATGAAAATACAATTTACCAAAATGTCTGGGACACAACGAAAGCTGTCCTAAGAGGTAAGTTCATAGCTCTTAATGTTTACATCAAAAAATGGAAACATCTGAAATAAATAACTTAATAATGCAGCTTAAAGCTTTAGAGAAACTAGAGCAATCCGATCCCAAAAGTAGTAAAAGGGAGGAGATTAGCAAAATAAGGGGAGAAATATCTGAAATCGAGATTAGGAAAATGATACAGAAAATCAACCAGTCAAAAAGCTGGTTTTTTTCACAATCCAGAACTTCAGAGACTCTATATCAACCACCTAGAACTAGGCCAGACTAATCTCTCCCCATCCTGAAGCTCAGGGACATTTGTGGAAGAGGGGGCAGTAAGACTGTAAGAGCAAAAGGATGGGAGGAGCAATGATATGTAAGATTCTCTATACAAGTTAGGACTGAAGCAATCATAATTGGACTTTACATGCCCTGCGCAATGTCCAACACACTATTGACCTCACAAAGTCTAGCATCTGCTTAAGGCACCAAGATTCTTGGAGGCAAGGGATTGGAAGCCACAGCAGTGTTCCTATACTTAAGGGGAACATGGGAAAGGGTTCAGGGAAAGGCCACTGGGTCCTTGTACGTCATCGGAGAGGAGGGCCCAGAGGAAAATCAGACATGCACAAGAAAGGACTCTCTGGGAATTGGGGCGGGAGGCACTGGGGGATTGGGAGGGAGGGGGGAGGGCAGGGGGAGCAGGGGGTTGGGGGGGGAGGAGGAGGGAGGGAGGGAGGGAACTGGTGTACCTATTAAGTTTGTATGAGCTGAAATAATAAAAAAAAATTAAAAAAAGCTGGTTTTTTGAAAAAATCAATAACATTGATACACCCCTAGCTAAATTAACCAAAAGCAAGAGAGAAAGTCCAAATTAACAAAATTAGAAATGAAAATGGAGTTATCACTACTGATACCCAAAAAATCCAGAGAATTATAACGTCATATTTCAAAAACTTAAACTCTGTGAAATTTGACAACACAAAAGAGATGGATGAATTCCTAAGTAAACACAACTTACCTAAATTGTACCAGGAAGTTGTGAATTATTTAAATAATCCTATAACGTGTGAGGAAATTGAAGAAGTAATCTCGAATCTTCCCACCAAAAAATGTCTTGGACCAGATGGATTCAGCACAGAGTTCTACCAGACATTTAAGGAGTTAATAACACCAATACTCCTTAAACTGTTCCATCAAAGAGCAAAGGAAGGAACACTACCAAATTCCTTCTATGAAGCTAATATCGTCTTAATCCCAAAACCTAATAAAGATACACTTAAAAAAGAAAACTAGAGGCCGATCTCCCTGATGAACACAGATGTAAAGATTCTCAACAAAGTCTTAGCAAATCAGATTAAAAAACATATCAAAAAGATCATTCGCGGGGATCAAGTAGGCTTTATCCCAGGCACACAAGGTTGGATCAACATATGCAAATCAATAAATGTAATTTATCATATAAACCAGTCCAAAGTCCAAGACCACATGATACTCTCGATAGATGCAGAAAAAGCTTTTGACAAGATCCAATAGACTTTTTCGCCCCACCCCCGCTCCGCCGGTCTGGACGCGTAGGCGAGATCCAGCCGGGCCTCAACGCGCGCTCTAGGACCCCAGGTCAGCCCACGGGGACCCGGCTCCGACTCCCGCCATCCAGCCGGAGCCGCGCGGGGGCCGAGGGACGAGGAGGACCTCCCCCTGCGCCCGGGCCCCGCCCCAGCTACCCTCCGGTTAAATAGCTCCACGCCGACACGCCCATCCTCCCTTTTCGCCCCACCCCGCTCCGCCAGTCGGGACACGCACGCGGCCCACCCGGGCCTCACCCCACTCCCTAGGTAAGTCCCCGTTCAGGCCCCGCCCACCAGTACCCCAGGCCAAATAATTCAGTTTAGTGAAATTGAGAGATCTTAAGAGTTAAAATGACAATGCCAAAGTCAAAGTGCAAATCCATGAGAAGCAACACTCAAGTAAACAAATCTCCCACTGAAGAAATTAATCCCATAATGTTAGACTCCAACAAGAACAAACCCATGGAAAAAGGCCAAGAAAGCCTGACCCAGGATAACGACTTTCAAAATATGATCATTACCATGTTCAATACTATGAAAGAGGAAATCCGGGAGGAATTACATAATCGAATCAATCGCTTTGAAGAGGAACACAACAGACATCTGGAGGAGTTGAGAAAAACAGTGCAAGAAACAAAAAGTGGCATAGAACAGTTAAAACAAACTCAAGCAGAGTTTAAAACTGAGCTAAAAGACAAGTTATCTTCAACCCAGAACGCCACAGAGAGTCTTATCAACAGAACGAATGAAGCAGAAAACAGAATTTCAGACCTTGAAGATAAAGTGGGAGTACTAGCCAGCTCAATGGAAGAGGTTGTTAAAGCCAAAAAGATACTTGAGAGAAATATCCAAGAGATATGGGACACCCTGAAGAAGCCTAACATGCGTATTCATGGAATACCGGAGCAAGAATCTCAAAATACCACCCCTGAGGAAATTTTTCAAACGATCATCAAGGAAAACTTTCCTCATCTAAAGAAAGAGAGGCCCATTCATATACAAGAGGCATTCCGCACCCCAAACAGATACGACCAAACTAGAAGCACACCGCGGCAAATAATAGTTAAAACACTCCACATTCAAGATAAAGAACTGGTGCTGAGAGCTTCAAGGGAGAAAAAACAAGTCACTTTTAAAGGCAAACCTATTAAAATAACAAATGACTTCTCAGTCGAAACAGTAAAAGCAAGAAGAGCTTGGAGAGACATACTTCAAGTATTGAATGAGCAAAAATGTCAACCCAGGCTGATTTACCCTGCAAAACTATCAGTCATGATCGAGGGAGAAAGAAAAATTTTCCAGCACAAAGACAACTTGAAGGGATACATGGCCACTGTCATAGTTAAACACAGGTGTCAACTTGACTCTTGAGGGTTTGAGCTCTGGGCACAGGTGTAGAGAGTTGGTGGTTGAGTTAAGCCCAGAGCAAACCTGAAGGAGATTGTCTGGCTGCTGGGGAAGACCCAGCCCATGGTGGGTGGGATTAGGCCCTGGATAAATCACAGAGAGCTGGTTGAGAGAGTGGGCATCCTTCTGTTCACTTGGCCAGACATGCTGGTCTGGCAAGTAAGGATTGTCCATCTCTCAGCCGTTATGGTGGCCAGTTCCCTCAGCCCTGGTGTTGGTGTGAGCTCTCCCGTCAAGCTGGACTATGAACTGTAACCGGACTGTCGTAAGAAAGTAAACTCCTTGTTCCCTTAAGCTGTGTTCTGGTCATTTATCAGTAACCATGCAGGCGGACTGCAACAGAATTTGGTACCAGAAGTGGGGTGTTGCTGATAAATCTGACTATGTGGATTTTGTGTCTTTTGAACGGTTCTGCTGGACAAAGTTGGAAATGCTGGAGAATTTTCACTTTGTGGATTTACAAATACCGTTCTTCAGAGTTTAGTGGGCCAATTGCTGAGAGAAATTGTTTGAGCCCAATTTGTGATGAGGGGAACAAGGACTTTGTTAAGCTGAATTTAAAGACGATGGACTGGTTTGCTTGATAGAGGAGAGCTGTGTTGGCAGCCTTGAAGGTTTGGATGTGCAAAGGGCAGGCAGCAGAATATCTGCTGCTGTTGGACAAATGAGTATCAGTGAAGGAAAACCTAGTGACTTGCATTGAGATGGTGGAGGACATAGAAACCATCGTATGGCAAGTTCGTGGTTTGGAAGCTCAGATTCCTTCAAGGGGTGAAAGCCCAAGTTCAAGCTGTTTCTTGCCCTTTGCAAGTTTGGTTGCCTAGAAGAGAGGTTTTTCCAGCGTCAGCGCGTTGAAGTTGGTGCAGCTGTGGCTTCAGTGGACTAAGCTGCGTTTCAACTTCGCTTCGGAATCTGGCAGCGTCCTTCAGGTGATACTGGTTTTCGTGTACTGAAGGGTTCATGGAGAGCAGCAAAAGCTTGGCACCAAGTGGCAGGCGTAGAGTCCTGCAAGAGATGGTGAAGCTTAAAGCTGCAGAGGAGAACCCAGAGTTGTATTTGAGATGCCAGAACTGTGGGACTGCTGCTGAGGACAACTGCGAGTAGAGATTCAGCCTGGTTCAGAGGAACTTTGCTCTTACAACTTCGAGCTGCAAACAGGGACTGGGAATGCCTCGAATCTTTGAGCCGCCTTGACTACGTGATGAGCAGCAGAAGATGGACATTGAAGTACAGGATGCGGTGATTTGCTGGACTTTGATCTTTTAAATGTTTTCTTACTGTTTTAAGATCCTTCTGTTTTAATGTTTTATCTGCTTTAAACTTTTAAAATATTGGAACTGAAGTTTAATGAGAGAACATTTTAAATTTGTCCAGGGAATGTATTTATATTTTAACATCTGTGGGGACAAGGAAAGGTTACAGTTTAAAAGTGCTACTGTTTTTGTGTCAAGTTGACAAGGGGTGGAATGTCATAGTTAAACACAGGTGTCAACTTGACTCTTGAGGGTTTGAGCTCTGGGCACAGGTGTAGAGAGTTGGTGGTTGAGTTAAGCCCAGAGCAAACCTGAAGGAGATTGTCTGGCTGCTGGGGAAGACCCAGCCCATGGTGGGTGGGATTAGGCCCTGGATAAATCACAGAGAGCTGGTTGAGAGAGTGGGCATCCTTCTGTTCACTTGGCCAGACATGCTGGTCTGGCAAGTAAGGATTGTCCATCTCTCAGCCGTTATGGTGGCCAGTTCCCTCAGCCCTGGTGTTGGTGTGAGCTCTCCCGTCAAGCTGGACTATGAACTGTAACCGGACTGTCGTAAGAAAGTAAACTCCTTGTTCCCTTAAGCTGTGTTCTGGTCATTTATCAGCAACCATGCAGGCGGACTGCAACAGCCACCAAACCAGGCCTTCAAAAACTGCTAGAAATGATACTCAAGCGTGAAGAAAAAAACAGGCATATCCAGGAGAACAGAAGGCAAATATAACACCATTAAAAGCGAAGCAATATACTTATAAAAGCTACTAAACATAATAAATGTCTGGAATTAACAATAGTTTCTCCATAATAACACTAAATGTTAATGGACTTAATTCACCGATCAAGAGACACAGATTACAAACTTGGATTAAAAATCACAATCCATCAATCTGTTGCCTGCAGGAAACCCATCTCACCACAAAAGATAGGCACGCTCTAAAAATAAAAGGCTGGTCAACAATTCTACAAGCAAATGGAAGGAGAAAACAGGCAGGGGTAGCCATTATGCTATCAGACAAAGTGGATTTCAAACCAAAAAAAATTATAAGAGACACGGATGGATACTACATTTTAGTCAGAGGTACAATTCACCAGGAAAACTTCACAATACTGAACATATATGCACCCAATACGGGCCCCTCCACATTCATTAAGAAAACCCTACAGCGTCTAAAGCAAGAAATCAACTCCCAAACGATAATTCTTGGGGACTTCAACACCGCCCTCTCTACATGGGATAGATCAACAGGTCAAAAGCTTAACAGAGACGCTTTGGAACTTAATCAAACCCTGAAAGAAATGGACCTCACAGATCTCTATCGAACTTTTCACCCACGCACCAAAGAATACACATTTTTCTCAGCAGCACACGGAACTTTCTCCAAAATAGATCACATATTGGGCCACAAAATGAATCTACACATGTACAAGAAAGTTGAAATTCTAACCTGTGCCCTATCAGACCACCACGGCCTAAAGCTGGACATCCACAACACATCAAACAAGAGAAAATACACTAACTCCTGGAAACTTAACACTATGATGCTGAATGAGACATGGATTCAGGAAGAAATTAAAAAGGAAATTCAAGATTTCCTGAAAGTGAATGATAACGAAAATACAACTTACCAAAATCTCTGGGACACAATGAAAGCTGTTCTAAGAGGTAAGTTCATAGCTCTTAATGCCCACGTCAAAAAAATGGAAACATCAGAAATAAACAACTTAACAATGCAGCTTAAAGCTTTAGAGAAACTAGAGCAATCTGATCCCAAAAGCAGTAGAAGAGAAGAGATTAGCAAATAAGGGGAGAAATATCTGAAATCGAGACTAAGAAAACGATAGAAAAAATCAACCAATCAAAAAGCTGGTTCTTTGAAAAAATCAACAAGATTGATACACCCCTAGCTAAACTAACCAAAAGCAAGAGAGAGAAAACCCAAATTAACAAAATTAGAAATGAACATGGAGTTATCACTACGGATACCCAAGAAATCCAGAGAATTATAACATCATATTTCAAAAACTTATACTCTGTGAAGTTTGACAACACAAAAGAGATGGATGAATTTCTAAGTAAACACAACTTACCTAAATTGAATCAGGAAGTTGTGAATTACTTAAATAGTCCTATAACATATAAGGAAATTGAGGAAGTAATCTCGAATCTTCCCACCAAAAAATGTCCTGGACCAGATGGATTCAGCACAGAGTTCTACAAGACATTTAAGGAGTTAATAACACCAATATTCCTTAAACTGTTCCATCAAATAGCAAAGGAAAGAACACTACCAAATTCCTTCTATGAAGCTAATATCGTTTTAATCCCAAAACCTAATAAAGATTCACTTAAAAAAGAAAACTATAGGCCGATCTCCCTGATGAACACAGATGCAAAGATTCTCAACAAAGTCTTAGCAAATCGGATTCAAAAACATATTAAAAAGATCATTCATGGGGACCAAGTAGGCTTCATCCCCGGCACACAAGGTTGGTTCAACATACGCAAATCAATAAATGTAATTCATCATGTAAACCAGTCCAAAGTCCAAGACCACATGATACTCTCGATAGATGCAGAAAAAGCTTTTGACAAGATCCAACAGCCTTTTATGATCAAAACGCTAGAGACAGTAGGAATGGAAGGAACCTTTATCAATATAATAAAAGCTGTATACAACAAGCCCACAGCAAGGATTATGCTCAATGGGGAACAATTGGAAGCATTCCCACTTCGATCAGGAACAAGACAAGGCTGTCCACTCTCACCACTTCTATTCAATATTGTACTTGAAGTCTTAGCCGAAGCCATAAGACAAGAAAGGGACATAAGAGGGATTCAAATTGGCAAGGAAGAAGTCAAGCTATCTCTATTTGCAGATGACATGATCTTATACCTGAGTGATCCCAAAAACTCCACCAGGAAGCTCCTGGAACTAATTGAGAAGTTCAGCAGGGTGGCAGGATACAAAATAAATGTGCAAAAATCAGAGGCCTTCCTGTATGCCCAGAATGAAAGAAGTGAAAAAGCCTTGAGAGAAACCATGCCATTTACTATAACCCCTAAAAAAATGAAATACCTTGGTATAAACCTAACTAAGGAGGTAAAAGACCTTTACAATGAAAACTTTAAAACCCTAAAGAAAGAAATTGCAGAAGACACCAGAAGGTGGAAAGACCTCCCTTGTTCCTGGATTGGCAGAATCAACATTGTAAAAATGACCATCCTACCAAAGGCAATATACAGATTCAATGCTATACCAATCAAAATCCCAAAGCAATTCTTCAAAGAAGTTGACCAAACAATCTCAAAGTTCATATGGAGGCACAAAAGACCCAGGATAGCAAAACAATCCTGAGTAACAAAAACACAGCTGGAGGTATTACCATACCAAACCTAAGTCTATACTACAAATCCATAGTTATAAAGACAGCCTGGTACTGGCTCCAAAATAGACACACAGATCAATGGATAAGGATTGAAGACCCAGATATAAGCCCACAAAGTTACAGCCATTTGGTCTTTGACAAAGGGGCCCAAAGAATCCAATGGAAAAAGAACAGCATCTTCAACAAATGGTGCTGGCAAAACTGGATCTCCACATGCAGAAGATTAAAGCTGGACCCGTACTTGTCACCATGTACAAGACTTAATTCCAAATGGATCAAGGACCTTGATATCAGGCCAGAGACTTTAAAAGCCATAGTTGAAAGGATAGGGAACTCCCTCGAGCTGATTGGGCTAGGCCAACACTTCCTAAACAGACATCCAATGGCACAGTCACTGCTACCAACTCTCAACAGTTGGGATCTTGTGAAATTAAAGAGCTTCTGTTCAGATAAAGAGATTGTCACACGAGCTCAAAGGCAACCCACAGAATGGGAGAAAATCTTCACTAACCACATATCTGACAGAGCTCTACTGTCCAGAGTGCACAAAGAACTTAGAAAATTAAACTCCAAGGAAAACACTGGCCCAATTAAAAAATGGGCCCTGGAACTTCAAAGAAACTTTACCAGGGATGAAATTAAAATGTCTAACAATTATCTTAAAAAATGCTCCACTTCCTTCACCATCAGGGAAATGCAAATCAAAACTTCCCTGAGATATCATCTCACCCCGGTCAGGATGGCGAAAATCCACAGTACAAACAACGACAAATGCTGGAGAGGATGTGGGAAGAGGGGAACTCTCCTACATTGTTGGTGGGAATGCAGGCTCATACAGCCACTCTGGCGAGCCGTCTGGAGATTCTTGAAGAAATTAAAGATTGAAATGCCATATGACCCTGCTATCCCACTTTTGGGAATAACCCCCCAAGCAGCAGAGGTTCGCCTCGATAGCACAAGCTCGACCATGTTCATAAGCAGCACTGTTTACAATAGCAAAGTCATGGAATCAACCTAAATGTCCAACAGTTGACGAGTGGATAAGGAAACTGTGGTACATCTATACAATGGAGTACTACTCAGCCATCAAAAATGATGAATTACTGGAATTTGCTGGGAAATGGATGTCATTAAAAAGAATTATATTAAGTGAAGTATCCCAAACCCAGAAAATTAAGCGCCGTATGTACTCCCTAATAGGTGGCTCCTAGTACCAAACTCGCCCAGCCCACATTGGGACACTCAAAAGTAAACCTATGTAACACAGTAATTGCAAGGATTATGAACAAGAGAGATGGGTTAGGAGGGCCACACCAGAAACAAGGAGAGAGGAGACCATGTTACAGCAGAGAAAATAGGCCTCCATCAAGGTCTGCAAGTAAGTAATGAGAAACCTTGTTAAGTTCACAGACGTTCTTTCCTGATCTCACCAGAAGGGGAGGGCATATAGTCTAGCAGATAAAAAGTAATCATTTTGCAAATGGGTGATGGACCCCTCCCTCAGTGAGGTTTCCTACTCTTATTACATCTACCCTTGAATGTGCTATTACAACAAGACTCCAGTTTAACAGCTTTTTGTCTCTGGCCAGGGGGTGACATACAGTGCCCAGCAGAATGGAGTGAAGGGAATTGCAGGAGCAGCAAAACTGCAAAAGAAAATCAACAAACCACAATCCAGAACTTCAGAGACTCTATATCAATCACATAGAACTAGGACAGCCTAATCTCTCCCCATCCTGGAGCTCAGGGACATTTGCGGAAGAGGGGGCGGTAAGATTGTAAGAGCAAAAGGATGGGAGGAGCAACGATTTGCAAGATTCTCAACAATAGTTGGGGCCAAAGCAATCATAATGGAACTTTGCATGCCCTGCGCAATGTCCAGCGCACTGTTGCCCTCATAAAGTCTAGCATCTGTTAAGGGCACCGAGACCCCTGGAGGCAAGGGATTGACAGCCATAGTAGTAATCTTATGCTTAAGGGGAACAAGAGAAAGGGCTTATGGAAATGCCACTGGGTCCTTATATGTCATCGGAGAGGAGGACCCAGTGGAGAGTTAGGCGCACACAATAAAGGACTCTCTGGGAATTGGGGGGGAGACACTGGGGGAAGTGGAGGGGGGAGGGAGGGAACTGGTAAAAAATTTTAAAATGTATAATTAAATTTTTAATAAAAAAAAAAAAGATCCAATAGACTTTTAAGATCAAAACCCTAGAGAAGGCTGGAATGGAAGGAATCTTTATCAATATAATAAAAGCTGTATACAACAAGCCCACAGCAAGGATTATACTCAATGGGGAAAAACTTGAAGCATTCCCACTTCGGTCAGGAACTAGACAAGGCTGTCCACTCTCACCACTCTATTCAATATTGTACTTGAAGTCTTAGCTGAAGCCATAAGACAAGAAAGGGACAGAAAAGGGATTTAAATCAGAAAGGAACAAGTCAAGCTATCCCTATTTGCAGATGACATGTTCTTATACCTGAGCAATTCCAAAACTCTACCAGGAAGCTCCTGGAACTAATACAGAAGTTCAGCAGGGTGGCAGGATACAAAATAAATGTACAAAAATCAGTGGCCTTCCTATATGACCAGAATGAAAGTGCAAAAGCCCTGAGAGAAACAATCCCATTTACCATAGACCCTAAAAAAAGGAAATACCTTGGTATAAACCTAACCAAGGAAGTAAGAGACCTTTACAATGAAAACTTTAAAACCCTAAAGAAAGAAATTGCAGAAGACACCAGAAGGTTGAAAGACCTCCCATGTTCCTGGATTGGCAGAATCAACATCGTAAAAATGACCATCCTACCAAAGGCAATATACAAATTCAATGCTATACCAATTAAAATCCCAAAGCATTTCTTTAAAGAAGTTGACCAAACAATCTCAAAATTCACATGGAGGCACAAAAGACCCAGGATAGCAAAAACAATCCTGAGTAACAAAAACACGGCTGGAGGTATCACCATACCAAACCTTAGTCTATACTACAAATCCATAGTTATAACAACAGCCTGGTACTGGCTCCAAAATAGACACACAGATCAATGGATAAGGGTTGAAGACCCAGATATAAGCCCACACAACTACAGCCATTTGATCTTTGACAAAGGGGCCCAAAAAATTCAATGGAAAAAGAACAGTATTTTCAACAAATGGTGCTGGCAAAATTGGATCTCCACATACAAAAGATTAAAACTGGACTGGTACTTGTCACCATGTACAAGAATTAATTCCAAATGGATCAAGGACCTCGATATAATGCCAGAGACTATAAAAACCATAGTTGAAAGGGTAGGGAACTCCCTCAAGCTGATTGGGCTAGGCCAACAGTTCCTAAATGGACATCCAATAGCACAGTCACTGCAACCAACTCTCAACAGTTGGGATCTTGTGAAATGAAAGAGCTTCTGTTGAGATAAAGAGATTGTAACACAAGCTCAAAGGCAACTCACAGAATGGGAGAAAATCTTCACTAACCACATATCTGATAGAGCTCTATTATGCAGAGTGCACAAAGAACTTAGAAAACTAAACACCAAGGAAACTAATGGCCCAATTAAAAAATGGGCCCTGGAACTTAAAAGAAGCTTCACCAAGGATGAAATTAAAATGTCTAACAAATATCTTAAAAATTGCTCCACATCCTTAGCCATCAGGGAAATGCAAATCAAAACTTCCCTGAGATATCATCTCACCCCGGTCAGGATGGCAAAAATCCACAATACAAACAACAACAAATGCTGGAGAGGATGTGGAGAGAAGGGTACTCTACTACATTGCTGGTGGGAATGCAGGCTCATACAACCACTCTGGTGAGCCATCTGGAGATTCTTAAAGAAATTAAAGATTGAAATGCCATATGACCCTGCTATTCCACTTCTGGGAATAACCCCCCATGCAGCAGAGGTTCACCTCGATAGCACAAGCACGACCATGTTCATAGCAGCACTGTTTACAATAGCAAAGTCATGGAATCAACCCAAATGTCCAACAGTTGACAAGTGGATACGGAAAATGTGATAGATATATCTATGCAATGGAGTACTACTTAGCCATCAAAAATGATGAATTAATGGAATTTGCCTGGAAATGGATGGAATTACAAACAATTATATTGAATGAAGTATCCCAGACACAGAAAATTAAGCGCCGTATGTACTCCCTAATAGTTGGCTCCTAGTACCAAACCCACTTAGAGACACTCAAGGATAAATCTCTCTAATACCTACAGTAATTGCAAGGATTATGAACAGGAGAGATGGGGAAGAAGGGCCACACCAGAAACAAGGAGAGAGGGGACCATGTTACAGCAGAGAAAATAGGACACCATTCAAGGACTGCAAGTAAGTAATGAGACATCTGGTAAAGTTCACAGACTTTCCTTCCTGATCATTTACAATTGAGGGGGTATGATCTTAACAGAAGGGGAGGGCATATAGTCTGGCAGATAGAAAGTAACCATTTCGCAGATGGGTGATTGACCCCTCCCTCACTGTGGTTTCCTACTTTTATTCCATCTACCTTTGAATATACTCTTATAACAAGACTCTAGTTTAACAGCTTTATATCTCTGGCCAGGGGGTGACATCCAAACCATCAGGATGGAATGAAGAGCATTGCAGGAGCAGCAAAACTGAAAAAAAACAAACCATAATCCAGAACATCAGAGACTCTATATCAACCACCTGGAACTAGGCCAGCCTAATCTCTCCCCATCGTGAAGCTCAGGGAAATTTGCGAAAGAGGGGGTGGTAAGATTGTAAGGGCACAAGGATTAGAGTAGTAATGATATGCAAGATACTCCACACAAGTTAGGGCTGAAGCAATCATAATTGGATTTTGCATGCCTTGTGCAATGTCCAACACACTATTGACCCCAGAAAGTCTAGCATTTGCTAAAAGCACTAGGATCCTTGGAGGCAAGGTATTGACAGCCACAGTAGTGTTCCTATGCTTAAGGGGAACACAGGAAAGGATTCTGGGAAATGCCACTGGGTCCTTGCACCTCATCAGAGAGAAGGACCCAGAGGAGATTTTGGCATGCACATTAAAGGATGCTCCCTGGATGGGAGGGGGAGGCACTGGGGGATGAGGAGGGAAGGGGGAGGGAAGGGGGAACAGGAGGGTGGGGGTTGGAGGGAAGGGGGACCGGTGTACCTTTTAAGTTTGTATAAGTGGAAATAAAAAAAGAAATTGAAAAGGTTTTTAATACATGAAAATAATCTCCAAGAGCCCTGGGACACCATAAAGAACCACACCTTCACATTCATGGAATTACAGAAAAAGAAACCCAAGAAAACAGTCCAGAACATATTTTCCATACCATCACAAATGAAAACTTTCCACGCTTAAAGAAAGAGGTCGTCGGGGCTGGAGAGGTGGCTCAGGGGTTAAGCTTCTGCCTTGCAGGCAGAAGGTCCTGAGTTCGGATCTTAGACCCTACGTATAGACGCCAGGCAGAAGCAGGGGCGGCCTGCACTTCTGGTCCTGGTAAGGTGGATCCTGTGAATCCCCGGGCAGAGTAAACAAGGAGGAGGTCGAGGCGGTCCATGGTGGTTCCCGAATTCACCCGTGGTTCTACACACACACACATGTGCACACACACACAATTGAATAAATAATAATAAAAAATTTAAAAAAAAGAAAGAAGTCGTCATCCAAATATGAGATGCATACCTCACACCACTCAGATATGACCAGACTAGAAATAATAAAAACACTGTCATTATAGGACAAACAGGGAGTTTTGAGAGCCACAAGAGAGAAAAACCAAGTCACATTTAAAGGCAAGCCTATCAAATAACAAAACAGCAAAACCCAGAAGCTTATCCCCCCCACAAGCTATTAGATCCAACTAACTACCAGTCATAATGGAAGGTAAAAGAAAAAATTTCCAAAACAACAATAAACTGAAGGCTTACATGGCTACCAAGTCAAGTCTGCAGTAGAGAGACTAGGAAAGTATTCAAGACTGAAGAAAATGATAAGCACAGCCAAGAGGATATATATAAGGGGGAAATGCCAGTACAACCACTAAAGAAAGAAGCACACATACAAAAAGCACAATATTGACAAAATAACAAGATTCAAACAGTACTTCTTAATTATACCTTTAAACATCAATGGTGGCTGGAGAGATGGTTCAGTGGTTAAGACTCTGCCTGGCAATCAGAAGGTCTTGAGTTCTGACCCCTGATCCCACCTAAAAATATCAGGTGGAAACTGCAGCAGCCTGCACTTCTGGCTCTGGTGGGCGGAGCTTGGGAAATTCAAGAGTGAAGCAAGAAGGAGGTAGAAGCAATCCAGGATGATTCCCAAAGTCATCCTTGGCCTTCCACAGGGACACATGTGCCCTCTGATGCATGCACACACACATAATGAATGAGTAAAAGAAGCTTTAAATGTCAATAGTCTGTACTCCCCAACAAAAGACATGGCTAACAATGCGGATTAAAAATTACATTCCATCAATTTGTTGCATTCAAGAAACACACTTCACCACAAAAGACAGATCCCATGCTAGGTTGAAAGGCTCGACAAAGACAAAGGTACTCCAAGAAAATGGAACTAGGAAACAAACAGAATACTTCAGTCCATCATCTGACAAAATAGACTTCAAATCAATATGAACAAGAATGAAATAGATGGATATTGCATACTTTTTAAAGGAACATTCCATTAAGCTGACTTCACAATTCTAAACATACATACACCAAATATAGGCTCATCCATGTTTTCTAAATAAACACTACTACATGTAAAACAGCAAATAAACCAAAACGCAATAATACTAGGTGATTTAAACACCCCACTCTCATCAGTAGATAGATAGGTCAACACATCTAAAACTAAACAGAGACACACTGGACCGTTAATAAACCTAAATCAAATGGACCTGACTGACATCTACTGAACTTTCCACCCAAACACCAAAGAATATACATTCTTTTCATCAGTCCATGGAACTTTCTCCAAAATAGATCACATACTAGGCCACTCCACAAACCTACACAATACAGGAAAATCAAAATACTATATTTTATTCTATATGATCACCATGGAATAAAGCTAGAAATCCATAACAAGATAAACAACAGAAAATATAAAAGCCTGGGCTAAAGAGATGACTCAGGGGTTAAGACTCTACCTATCAAGCAAAAGTACCTGAATTCGGATCCCAGTACCACGTAAAAATGTGAGACAGAAATTGCAGTGGCCTGTATTTCCACCCCTGGTGGGCACGGCCAGGGAAATCCCAGAGTGAAGCAAAAGGAGGTAGAAGCAATTCAGAATGATTCCAAAGTCACCCTTGGGCCTCCACAGGGACACACAATACCTTCTGACACACTCTCACACACAGAGAAAGTACACAAACTTTCGGAAAGTAAAGAACATGTTATTGAATAAGTTATGGGTCTGGACTGAAATCAAAACAGATATCAAAAAACTCCTAGAACTTCTTCCCTGCCCTGCCCTTCCCTGCCCTGCCCTTTCCACAGAGTCTTTTTAAGAATATCTATTTATTTGAAAAGGAACATGACGGCGGCAGCCTCAGCTCTGGCAGTGGCGAATGTCAGCTCCGAAGGCAGCCGGCACCTGACCACGTGACCGACCCAACCAAAGGTTCACCTTCTTTTGCTTGGAAAAATGGATCAAAATTGCCTAAGTGATTAAGGTATGGAAAATGTTGGACAGTTTAGTTTTCAAAATGGGTGCTTTGGAGGCCAACATGGTGGTGTGCAGGGCTGGGCCGGAAGGCCGCACCTGAGGGCCCCGCAGCCCAGCTAGGCCGGCCGGATGCCCGCCCGCACCCTGGCACCCTGGCCCGGCGGCCCCGGAGAGCGGGTCAGCAGCGCGGGGACAGAGCGGAGGCGGTGGCACGCGACCCGCCAGGCCCCAGAGCTGCAGGTTCGCTGCTCGCCCAGCGCGGAGGCCCCAGTCGTGGAATCGGAGGAGCAGCACAGGACCACGCTGTAGTGCATGGGCTTCTCGGACCCCGCCGCCATCCACAAGGCCCTGCGCGGGACCAAGAACGATATCAACGAGGCCGGGGCGCTGCTCACCAACGAGCGCCCGTGCCTGGACTATGGCGAATAACAGCCCATGGATGGCGGCCCATCAGGTGAAGGTGGCGGAGACAGAGGACCCTCGTGCGGTGGGAGCACCAGGGGCTGCGGAAGCTGTGACCTGCCGCCTGCCTACCATGAGGTGGTGGACACCGAGGGTCATCTGCAGACGACGATCAAAGATGGCTGTGCCAATGGGATGCCGGCAGCAGACGTTGACCTCTTTTCCATCTGATCACTGGCCCCGGCGGTGGCAGTCCGAGTATGAGGACCAGACTAGGCCGGACTCTCCAAGAAAAAAGCAAACAAGAGAAGAGAGATGCTCCAGGAATGCTCCAGCCACGTGGAGGTCAGCTGTGACTTAGCCTGCCTGCCAGCCTCAGCCAGCCATGCCACTTCCGCTGCCTTAAAAGACTATTTCCCTTCTGGAACTGGCATGGTATTAACTACTGGCAGCCCGCTCGTGCCTCTTGATCCCGGCCCGGGGACCCCCGCTGCCCCTGCCTGCTGAGGAGTAACGTGACCCGTCGTGAGGCGCCAGACCGAGAAGGGCAGGATGGACTCGCGTGAGGATGGCGGGGATGAGGATGGTGGGGACGCTGGAAGCCGCCCCGCGGCTGGTCTGGATGCTGCTGAGAGCCCTGCTGAGACTCGCCTTCATGATCGCCAACAGCCTGGTCGCCATCCCCTCCTACGTCTGCAGTGTGCTCCTCCCGCAGCCCCTACGTCTGCTGGGCAGGAAGTGTTTCTGGCACCTCGAGGGTCTCATGTACAAGTGACTGTTAGGAATGGTGGCTTCGTGGGACTGGTACGCGGGCTACACAGGGGATCCTGTCTACAGTGCTGCCTAATCAAAGACTCTTGTTCGACACCATGATCACAATTCAGATCGCTCTGTCACTGCCCTACTGTATTCTGTTGAATGTTGTAAAGTGGAAACCAAGTGCGTCAGACAGTGGTACAGAGGAGGTAAGACTATTTCTACAGTCAGTGTCTGACCAGGGGACGGCTGAATGATCAACAGCCTGACATGCCATACTGCCTGCCAGAACCCTGAATTCCATGTGTGTGTTCACAATGCGGATGGCCTCTCATGGGCCAGGGCTCCATGTGTTCACAAGTGAGATGGTCTCCCGTGGGCTGGGGCTCTCAGTGCTCACACCATGAACTTAGTCTCACAGAAGATAGACAAAACTGCTCTTCCTCAGCTTTATCATGTGTTCTTAACCATGTAGAACTAAGAGCTCAATCATAACTATCTGCATCCTTAATGAATTTTCTCTTATTGCTTACATATTATTTTATATTGTTCAATTTAAAAAATTAGGACATAAAGGCAGGAGGTGGACATGCTAGTGAAATGTCCGGGGGGAGTGGGAGGGAGACAGGGGTAGTTATGATCAAATGCATTATCTGCATGGATGAAATTGTAAAAGAGTGAAAATTAAAAAAAAAAGAAAAAAATTTCATGGAACTTAATAATAAAAACACAGCATACATAAATCTGTTGGAAATGCTGAAGACTTCCCTAAGAGGAAGTTTATAGCACTCAATTCCTACATCAAAAATAGAAACATTACAAATAAGTAATTTAATGATGCAGCTTAAAGCCCTAGAGAAACAAGGACAAACCAGTCCAAAAGCAGACGATCAGAGATACTTAGGACCAGGGATGAGAGAAATGAATTTAAATAAACAACGCAAAAAAATCACACCAAAAGTTGGTTCTTGAAAAGATAAACAAGAAAGAGAGAAGACCCAAAATAACAAAATTAGAGATGAAAATGGGGGCTATCATAATGGATATTAAGGAAATTCAGAGAATCATAGGGACATACTTCAAAAATCTATACCAAATTTGATAATCAGAAAGTAATGAATGAATTTCTAAACATATATAACTTATCAAAGGATGAATTAAATTGCTTAAGCAGTCATATAAAAATGACATAATTAAATCAGTAATTAAAATCTCATAATGAAGTAAAACTTAGGACTGGATGGATTCAGTACAGAATTATACCAGACATTTAAAGAATAACTAACACCATATTCCTCAAATTATTCAGGAAAATAGAAAAGGAAAGAACACTTTTGAAACTCTTTTTATGAAGCCAATATTACACTGATTTAAAAAACAAAGACACACGAAAAAAAGAATACTACAGGCCCATCTCATTGACGAATACAGATGCGAAAAGTACTCAACAAAATACTTGCAATATGAACTCAAAAACATATCAAAAAGATCATTCACCATGACCAGGTTTGATTTATTCCAGAAACATAAGGTTGGTTTAATATATGCAAATCAATGGATGTAATTCACCATATAAGCAAAGGCAAAGACAAAAATCACATGATCTTCCCAATCGATGCAGGAAAAGCTTTTCATAAAATTCAGCAGCCTTTATTGATAAAAGCACTGGAGACAACAGGAATGGAAGAAACATATATCAATATAATTAAGGCCATAGACCACAAGCCTATAAGATCATCCTAAATGGAGAAAAACTTGAAGCATTCCCACTTAGATCAGGAACTAGACAATGCTGTCCACTTTCACCGCTCTGTTTAATATTGTACTTGAAGTCTTAGATAGAGCTATAAGACAAGAGTGGGAGTTAAAAGGGATACAAATAGGAAAGGAAGAAGTCAATGTATTATTATGTGCAGACAACATTTGAGAGACCCCAAAGGTTCCACCAGGAAACTTTT
This sequence comes from Typhlomys cinereus, assembly GCA_023101885.1. Taxonomy (NCBI): domain Eukaryota; kingdom Metazoa; phylum Chordata; class Mammalia; order Rodentia; family Platacanthomyidae; genus Typhlomys; species Typhlomys cinereus. The sequence continues at coordinate 4,956,602 of JALPQD010000145.1, forward strand.
GGAACTAATAAATAGATTCACTAGAGTGGCAGGCTACAAAGTTAATGTCTAAATCTCAGTGGATTTCCTATACACCAAGGATGAAAAATGGGAGAAAGATCTGAAAGAAACAATAGGATTTACCATAGCTTCAAAAAAATGAAACAACTTGGAATAAACCTAATGAAGGCTGTGAAAGACCTGTACAATGAAAACTTTAACATTCTGGAGAATGAAATTACAGAAAATAGCATAATGTGGAAAGACCTTGTATTATTAGAATTAGCCTTGTATATATATATGATCATCCTGTCAAAAGCAATATAGAGTAAATACAGTTCCAATAAAAATTACAAGACAAGTCTTCACAGAAATTGACAAATAATCTCAAAATTCATATGGAAGCACAGAATGCCACAGATAGCAAAAACAATCCTGAATAATAAAAATATATTGCAGGGAAGTGTTACTATATCATACTTTAAAGTATGTTACAAAACCATGTAATGAAAATAATAGAGGTATTGATAATGGATTAGAATTGAAGAACTAGTTGACTTAACAGTCAGTTGATTTTGGACAATGAAAGTGTGGTACATACACACAATGGAATACTATTAAGCTGTCAAGAAAAATGAATTAATGAAATTTGCAGGCAAGTAAATAAAATTGGAAGAAATTACACAGATGTCACATTTTCTCTTATAAGTGGATGCTAGCTTTGAACCTTCAGAATGTTATACTTAAATGGAAAATTCTATAATACAAACTAATTCCAAAAGAAAATAAGGGTGAGAAGGAAGAGCTTAAAAGATTGGAAACAAAAAACACGGGCAAATAGATGAATAAGATAATTATGGAAGGAAATTTTAAAGGAAAGGGTAGAAAGGGAATATGATATAGTAAGGGGGGGAAGTCTATGGCTCAGGAAAAAAAGCAATCAAGGGCTTTACCCAACTATGAATGCTGCAAGCTACAACAACATCTCTGGCAAGAAGAATAAAGTGGAGCAATGGTAGTATATTATGTACTCCGGTAACCAATTACTCTCTGTATGCATTCTAAGCCCCCTTTATTGTCTGGGAATACATTCCTGGAACTGTAAGCCTGTCTGAATTACAGCAAGAACACCCCAGTTATGACAGGGCTGCTGCATCCAAGACCTCAGGGCAATAAGATGTGCCTTCACCAGTTCTATACAATTGCCAGCATGTCAACATTCCCACAGGGACCAGGGAGGATATCGGGAGAAACAGCTACACTCAGACAATCTTTGGGTCAGTTGCTAGATAACAGAAAGGGAGCTTCTTCAGTGAGTATGCCCTCTGAAGGGACACATACATTACCAAGAGACTGGGTGCCCACAAGGGAGTCTTGTGATCCACACATGTAGAGGGTCATGAAGGTGGGGGATATTTGGCTGGATTGGAGAAGAGAAGAAGAAAGGGAGAGGAGAAGGTAAATAGAGAGGGGGAGGAAGGGAAGGATATAAGCCCATTTTGTTTGTATATGAAAAAATTTAATAATATGAAGAAACTTTTAAAAAGATATTTATTCCAGGCGATTAATGTAGGGTCTTTGGTGTTCTGAATTATGATTTGTTGATGTTTTCAGTTTTGCTTTTCCTGCACCGCCCTTGGCTGCATCCTGATTGGTACAGGGAATCTTGCAGAAGAGGGGGTGGCAAGATTGTAAGAGCCTAAAGATGGGGAGGAGCAACAATATGCAAGATACTCCACACAAATTAGGGCTGCAGTAGCCATAATTGAACTTTGCATGACCTTCACAGTGGCTGACATGTCAACCACCCTCCAAAGTCTAGCATGGATCACAGGGGAGAAGGCTCCAGGCAGTAGGATCCTTAGAGGCAAGGGATTAACAGACATAATAGAGTTCCTATACTAATGGGGAGCCCAAGCAGGGGCTCTGGGTTATGCCACTGAGTCCTTACCCCTCACAAGGTGGAGGACTCAGAGGGAGATTTAACATTCACACAAAAGGATGCTCCAGGGGATGGGAAGGAGGAAGGGGTGAAGGAGAGGCAAGGAAGGGAGTGACAGGAAGGGGAAAAGAAGGGCAGGGTACAAGTGGGGAATGGGAAGGGGAGGATGGAGGGAGAGGACAGGGTACCTATTGAGTCTGTATGATTGGAAAAAAATAAAATGTGGGGGAAAAAAGATATTTACATAATTTAAAATTTTGGAAATCCAAAATCATGATACCTACATGTGCTTGACCCTAAGTGGGTGACTATCAGCAAAATCATAGCATGGCCTGTGACATCATAGCACAAGTATACAGAGGGGGAGGGGATTAACTGACAACACCAGAAGCCAAAGAAGAATTCAAGGGCCTGAGCTATTTTTTTCTAACAACTTATTTTCTTGAGAACTCATTAAAACCACAATCAGCATTAATTCCTACTGAAGAGTCCCGAATGACCCAACTACACTTAACTAAGCTGCACTTAAAAGTTGCACTATTCCCTGGCTTTCCAACACTGAGAACCAAGTTTCCACGTGAACCCTAAGAGAACACATTCAAAGTATGTTCAAATCACATTGCATAAATTTTGATATGTTGTATTTATATTTTCATAGGCTAAAAAATTTGAAATTATCCTTTGGATTTCATTGGTCCTTCAGGAACATGCTGCTTACCTTTCATGTATTTTTGCAGTCTATAAAGTTCCTCTCATAATTTATTTCCAATTTTTTCTATAATCAAAGAAGATTTATAACACTATTTGGATTTTTTAACAGGGAATTGTTTTGTGGCCCAATATATGGTTTATCCAAAAGAGTCTTTCTCATGCTGATGATTAAGCTTCAGTTTGTAGCTGGCTGAAATTGTCTATGTCATCATTTGAAATGTGTCCCCCACAATCTCATATGTTTGGGAATGTCATGTCACCTTTGAGAGGTGGAGCCTTGCTGAAGAAAGGTAGTCATAAGGGGTGGGCCTTGAGGTGGATTAGTCCCACCCTACCTCCTGGAGAAGTCCGTTTTTGTAGCAAGGAGCCTTGCAGCTCTAAGCCTCCTAGATGTTTGTAGTCACTTAGTTTGTCTCCAGCTTTGGTCAGCCAACCAACCATGCAAGTCTGTATCTCCCTTCTGGATCCATAAGCTGAATAAATCTCAACTTCTCCCTTAAGTTGTTTGATTTGTGGTGTCTTCTCACAGCAACAGACAAGAGTAACTAGTGCAATCTATAAATATCTGCTAGATAAATTTGCTACAGTATAGTTTAACTCAGATACTCTTTACTGATATTTTGTCTGAATAATTTGACCTTTGGTAAGACCAGGGTGTAGAAGTCCCCAGTTGTTATCTCTCCCTCCCTTATCTCTATATATTAACATTTGCTTCATGCAATTGGGTAGTTTGATTTGAGCACAATATACTTTTGATCATAACACACTCTTGCTGAATCAGTGCTTCATCACATAACAATATTATTTCTCTCTCTTTACAGTTCATAATTTAAAGTCTATTTTATCAGATATGAATACTTGCTATACTTACTTTGACAAGTGCTTCTTACTTGATTTTTGACTTCTATTTGAATGAAGTATCTTTTTTCATCCTTTCAATTAAAATCTCATGTCTTTACAAAGTATGAAGTATGTGTTTCTCTTAAACAGAGTACATTTGAGTAATTTTAAATCCATTCAGCAGTCTATGTCTTTTGATTGAGGAATTTAATGCATTTCCATTCAAGGTAGTTATTACAAGGTAAAATTTCCAAATATCATTTTGTTTACTGTTTTTAGTTTTTAATATAATTCATTTCTCTGTCAATGTTTATTTTGTGGAATTTTTCTCTATTAATAAGTTTTGATTCTTTTTCTCTTTTCATTTATATATTTGCTCTACCAGGGGATTTTATACTTTTATTTTTTAAAAGACTTTTATTTATTTATTGACAGTTTTACATGCATATGCAATGTATCTTGACCATATCAACTTCTATCACCTCTCCCTCCTTGACTCCCCTCAATATAGTCCCCCTTCCATCTTTGTGTCTTGTTTTGTTTTAGCATACTGAGTTCCATAAGTGCTACACATGTACACATGGGTGTGGGGCCAATCATTGGAATAAGGGCAACCTATCAGACACTACACCACAGAAGAATAATAACAGCCCCTTACCCAATAGCTATCAACTGCCACCAGCTCTCACTTACAAGTGAGGACTCATGAGTCTTTCCCCCATCCTATCTGGAACATTGTCAAGCTGGATCTTATATCAGTGTTGTGCAGGCACCAACTACTGCCATGAATTCATGGGTGCAATCATATGTCATTTGCAGAAGACAGTGTATCACAGCACTCCTTCCTTCTCCTCGGCTCTTACATTCTTCCTGCCCAATCATTCATCAAATTCCCTGGGTCTCGTGGGAGAAAGTTAATATAGATGTTCCATCTAGGGCTTAGCTCTCAACAGTCACTTATTCTCAGCACTTTCACCAATGATAAATCTCTGTATTAACCAATGTCCACTGTAGAAACCAGACCGGCCAAATATACAAGATATTCCACACAATTTAGGGCTGCAGTAGCCATAATTGGACTTTGCATGACTTGAACAATGACTGACATGTCAACGCCCCCCCCCCAAGTCTAGCATGGATCACAGGCAGTAGGATCCTTAGAGGCAAGGGATTAACAGTCATAATAATGTTCCCATATTAACAGAGAGCCCAAGAAAGGGCTCTGGCCTATGCCACTGAGTCTTTACACCTCACTATAGTGGAGAACTCAGAGGGAGGTTTGGAATTCACACAAAAAGATGCTGGGGGGGAGATAGGAGGGAGGAAGGGGGAAGCACTGGGAGGAGAGGAGAGATGGGGGTGAAAGGAAGGGGAAAAGGGAGGAGGGTGCAAGGGAAACTGGGGAGGGGTGGAGGGAGGAGAGGACCGGGGTACTTACTGAGCTTGTATGATTGGGGAGACGAAAGAAAGAAAGAAAGAAAGAAAGAAAGAAAGAAAGAAAGAAAGAAAGAAAGAAAGAAAGAAAGAAAGAAAGAAAGAAAGAAAGAAAGAAAGAAAGAAAGAGAGAAAGAAAGAAAGAAGAGAGAAAGAGAGAGAGAGAAAGAAAGAGAGGAAGGAAGGATGGAAGGAAGGAAGGAAGGAAGGAAGGAAGGAAGGAAGGAAGGAAGGAAGGAAGGAAGGAAGGAAGGAAGAGCTGTGAAAGGAGTTTTTTTTTTAACTTTCTCTTCCAAATGTGAAACTTCCTTAAGTATTTCTTCTACATCTTGTCTAGTGATGATAAGTTACTTCAGTTTCAACTTGTCTGGGAGAGACTAGGTTTTATTTACCTTGAAAAGATAGTATTTTGTATATAATATTTTTTGCTCGCAGGTTTTTTCCTTCAGCACTCTGAATGCATCATCCTACTTTATCCTGTCTTGTAAAGTTTCTATTCAGAAATCACCTGATATCTAAAAGCATATAAGTCTATGTGATTTAATTTTCTCTTATTGCTCACAATTTATTATATACTTCTAAATAACTAAAAAAAGGGATTATTGGCAACCAGTAAAAAGAAATATTTAATGTTTGAGCCGCAGAGTTACTTTATGTTTGACTCTGTTATATTCTGTTATTATTATCATTTTGTCTCGTGTACTTTCTAGTGTCACTACAATTATAACGGTTGTGTGTTGTGTGGTGGCCTTTTTTGGTTTTTCTGTTCTGCTCTGCTTTCATTATTTATTCTTTCTCCTACCATCCATTTTGTGTTTTCATCTGTTCAACATTTGGACCGGTGACTGACTCGTCTCATTTTTTTTTTTTTTTTGTGATTGTTTGGCTGTTCTGATTAGTCTGCTTGTTCACCATTTTTTGGTCTGTATTTCCTAATAAATCTGCTGTGTTCTTCTAGATTTAAAATTTTTGGGCATTGAGGTGACTTTTGCCTCTTTCTGTCCAAGTTTGTCTCCATTTACCTTGACTTCTTCCCTTAGTATTTTATAATTGCCAACATCAATTTCCCACACAGGTTTTGTTTTGCTGAATTCATATATAAATATTTCATCTTAAGTATTATAATGGTGTTGCATTTACATTTCTGGTTTCCACATATTTATTGTTAACATATAGAAATTCATTTGAGGTATATTCATTAACCTTATAGCTTCTGAATTTACTCATTAGTTCCTGGATGTTTTGCAATCATCAGAGAAGTTTCTACATAGATTATCATGTCATCTTCAAATGGCTTTATTTCTTCCTTTTCAATCTTAATGTCTTTGCACTTTTCAGTCTTCTACTCTGCTGGATGGTTGGTTGTTTTATGTTGCTGCGGGAAGAGGAGAGGTGAACGGAGACCCCTGTTGTGTGCAGGCTCCAGTGGTATCCCAGCAGAGGAGAGTCCCAACTACCGAAGTGAAACTCCTGGTGGAGGTGCAGAACCCCAGCAGCAGGCGGTAGACTTCAATTCACCCTTGTGTCTGAGGAGCACGAGCAGGGTTCTCTTTCTGCAAAGTTCCCTATTGCAGTGTTTCTCTAGCTCCTCATCCCTGACCCAGACCAGGGCAGACTCTTTGTTCCTCAGACCCTGACCCAGACCAAGGCGGATGGACTCCCTGCTCCTCAGCCACTCTGCCTTTCTGCCCCGGACCCAAACCAGGACCTGGACTCCCTGTCAGAGGGCAGAATCCCTGCTCCTCAGAATTCAACAGAGTCCAGAGAAAACCCAAGCAAAGGGCTAGGGGACCAACACCTACCCATCTGTCTTCTAAAATCATCCCATCACAAGGAGAGAATCTTAACATCCAGCTCAAGATAAGTAAACCCTTTTTACATCTTGTTCCTCTCAATTATTAGTCACTGTAGTTTAACAGTTCCATATAGGCACCCAAAAACTCATACAACATCAGGGAATATACCATTCATGCTTACATGTCATCAAGTAAACCTAAAAAGTACACTACTATACTAATCTCTGTCTACTAAACCCACCTTAATTGATGTACTAACAGTCTAATAGCCTCATCTAGGAAATAACACCAACACCAGACAGGCATACCCAACTATAAGGCGAACACTAGCAATAACTGCTCAAGTATATCAATACTGTCTAATTCAGTTCAATCAAAAACACAAAATCTAAAAGAAGGACATAAGAGATAAAAAATGCCCAGGTCACAGCACAAATCCATGAGAAACAAAAGCCAAGACAAATCTCCTACAAAACCCACCAACCCCATAATGATGGAATCCAACCAGAACAAACTCACAGAAAATAGCCAAGAAAGCCATACCTAAGATAATGATTTTTCAAGGCCTGATCTTTACTGTGATCAAAACAATGAAAGAGGAAATCCAGAAGGAGTTAAATAACCGCATCAACCATTTTGAACAGGAACACAGCAGGCACTTGGAGGAGATGAGAAAAGCAATTGAAGAAACAAAACTAGGCATAGAGCAGTTAAAATAATCTCAAGCAGAGTTTAAATTTGAACTGAAAGACAAGCTATCTTCAACTCAGAATGCAACAGCAAGTCTTATCAGCAGAACTGATGAAGCAGAAAATAGAATATCAGATCTTGAAGACAAAGTAGAAGAACTAACCTTTTCAATGGAAGAGGTTGTTAAAGCTAAAAAGATACTTGAGAGGAATATTCAAGAGTTACAGGACACCTTGAAGAAGCCTAACATGCGCATTCATGGAATACCAGACCACACCTGAGGAAATTTTTCAAATTATTATAAAGGAACACTTTCTACATCTAAAGAAAGAGAGACCCATTCAATTACAAGAGGCATTCCGCACCCCGAACAGATATGACCCAAATAGAAACTCGCCACGGCAAATAATAGTCAAAACACTACATATCCAAGGCAAAGAGAATGTGCTGAGAGCTTCAAGAGAAAAAAAACAAGTCACTTTTAAAAGTAAACCTATTAAAATAACAAGTGATTTTTCAGTGGAAACAGTAAAATCCAGAAGAGATTGGAGAGACGTACTTCAAGTATTGAATGAGCACAAATGTCAACCCAGGTTGATATAACCAGCAAAACTATCAGTCATGATTGAGGGTGAAAGAAAAATTTTCCACCATAAAGACAACTTGAAGGCTTACATGACCACCAAACCAGGCCTTCAAAAAATGCTAGAAAAGATACTCAAGCTTGAAGAAAAGAACAAGCATATGCAGGAGGACAGAAGGGAAATATACCACCACAACCTATAAACTAAATAACACACTTATGAAAAGCACTAAACACAAAAAATGTCAGGAATTAAAAGTAATTTCTCATTATAACACTAAATGTTAATAGAATTAACTCATCAATCAAAAGATACAGGTTTCAATCTTAATGTCTTTTATTTCTTCTTCCTACCTTATTACACTGGCTAATACTACCAGCATTACATTGAATAGCCCTGGAGAGAATGCACATCCTAAACCTGTTTCCAATCTTAATAGGAAAAAAATTGTATCTTTACTATTTAAGGGTGATGTTTACTTTAATTATGTCAACTTGAACATCTCCTTTATTTTATGGATCTTTTTAAACTTTTAAAAGTCACGAATGACTGAAAACAGATGACCACACACCAGAATTCTGATATTTGCCTTACATCTTCAGTGTTTGGAAATACCAAATTATCCAAACTTTGTTGCTGAAAACTGTATAATTTTTAATGAACAGTGTACTTTCAGAAAGTTGTAATTTGGAGCTGAAGAGATAGCTCAGGGGTTAAGACTCTGCCTTGCAAGCAGAAGTCCTGAGTTTGAATCCCAGGTCTCATGTAAAACTTGCCAGGCAGAAATTGCAGCAACCTGTACTTCCAGTTCTGGTGGGGAGAATCCAGGAAATCCCAGAGCAAAGCAAAAAAGGAGGTAGAAGCAATCCAGGGTGATTCCCAAAGTCGCCCTTTGTCCTCCACAGGGACATGCACACTAAATAGAGTAGAAAATCATAATTTGAAAGAAAAAAAACTGTAATATTTAAACTTACTCTATTGCACTAAAATAACTTTAGTGTCTAAACTTCTTATGGCTTGTCTAAATGAGTAATATTTTGGAATTTGCTTTTTTCTGTAGTAAATTTTAATATGTTCTAACAACTCTTAGGTCTCACTACATTTTATGAATTAGAAGTGATGAAAAATAAAATAAGTTATGAATGAGTCTTAATTTTAAAAACTTATTTTCTGCAACAATTGATATTTGATTTTCCAATTTAGTCTGTTAGCATAGTTGATATGCCAGATCCACTTTCAAATGTATACAATTTTGAACATCTGGAATATTTTTCTTCTTCTCTTTTTTCGCTTTTCTTTTTATGACATGTTTTTATGTACCTTCTTGCCTCCGCAATTGATACATACTAAAAACTTAAAAATGTGGAATTCAGAGTTAGATATAAATTCAAATCCCTATTCTGTGGTTTATTAGTTGCATGACCTTGAGCAAGTTTGTGCAGTTTACATTTAAAAAAATATCAGGATTATTTGGAAAATTAAATAAAATATCACATATAAAACATTTTGCAGCATGCAGACTATTTGCCAGACTCCATAAATATAAAATGTATACAGTTTATGATAAGTACCAAAAGGAAAAGTCCATTGCAACTTGGTTTGAAATGTGTCCCCCACAGTCTTATGTGTTTGGAAAGATCATGGCACCTTTGAGAAGTGGAGCCTTGCTGGAGGAAGGCAGTCACAGGGAGTGGGCTTGATGTGGATTAGTCCCACCCTACCTCCTGGAGAAGTCTGTTCTTGTAGCAAGCAGTTTTGTTAGCTCTCAGCTTCCATGATACCTGCAGTGACTTAGCCTGCCTCCAGCTTCAGTCCCCAGCCAGTCATGCTGCTTCTGCCATGAAAGACTGCATTTCCCCTCTGGAACCATAAGCTGAATAAATCTTTCTTTCTTCCTTAAATTGTTTGACTTTGGGTATTCTCTCACAGCAACGCACAAGAGTAACTATTATACCTACTAATGTGAATGACATGATTTGTGCTCAAGCATCCATGTTGCACCAGAAACTACAGGTTAGGATTTAGAATGGCAGAGCAAAATTAAATAAGTGTTCACAGAGCAATCTTATCAATCCTGGGAAGCTTTTGCACAAATTTGTCTAAACAACAGAGAAGTAAGATGGCACATCTCATGAATCACAGTTATATATAGCTTCTTCACTTAATATATTTTATGTGATAAAACAGAAAAAATGAAACTTTACGTAGTGATGTTTTAAATCACTTTTGGAGAGCCAAAACTGGGAAGAAATGATAGAAAGAAGAAAAGATGCATATTATCAAATGAAGAACCATAGTTCAGGATGTGTAAAGAAAGCATGGTAGAGTACTCTTACAGATGGTAAAAATTCACTGAGCTACCTACGACAAAGGATGAAAACTTGAATCAGGGCGTGGTCTCAGAGAGAGGCAACTACTAACTATTGTTGTAAAACTGATAAGACTCAATTTTGTTGCATCAATTTCCTTTAACATGGGTCTGCAATTAGTTACTGAGGAAACTATCTCCAATTGAAAACAAGAAGATAGTGGGATAGAGGGGTATTTTGGCATTTGCCAATTAGATGATAGAAATTATGAGAAATAGGGTGTTACACAAATTCATTGGGGTACCCTTCCTTGTAGCATGTTCTCCATCATATACACATTCACTAGAAATGCTCTCTACATTTGTTTGCTCCCTTTGTTGTATGAAACAGACAGAATAACCAAGGGGAAACAGTTGTCTGTTAAGAAGTCTCAGCTAGAGAGGCAAATATATAACAAGAGATTCATGAGGCAATTTAACAGAGAAAGATCTCATGAATCTAACAGTAAAGTAAAGAAGTTAAAGAAAAACTATTCCTTAGGACAAGAATATGGGCTTTGTGTATGCATGTGCACATGCACACAATGATAAGCAACAGAACTACATGCCTGAAAGAAAAGGCAATTAAGAAAGCAGATAAATTAAAACACAAGACATAATTCTATCATAGACTTATTGATTCTAGAGATTATGTTTTAAATTTGCTATTAGTGAAAAGTGAGTCTGTGCAATGGACAAAATATCGTAACATTTTCCTTTTGGTAGGTGAATTTAAGACTGTACACAACATCAAAAAGCACAAGACGTAAGAGAATTTCAAAAGTAAGTAACAAGAAACAAAAAATATGGGCAGAGAGGAGATAGAACAATGAAGAGTGGTTGGCCAATGAGTACAAAGCTACAATTAGATTAGACAAAAGATTTCTGGTGTCTTATTATACAGTCAGATGACTACAGTTACAATAATGTATATTTCGAAATAATTAAAAGAGGATTTTAAATGTTCTCACTGCAAAGCAACATTAAATATCGAAGGTGATGGGTATGTTAATTTTGTCCCTATCTGATCATTATACAGTGAATGCATGTATTGAAACTGAACATATATAATTATGTGCTAATTAAAAAGAAAATAAGTACAATACTTTAAAAAGTAAATAATTTTTAATAAATGAACTATATTGACATAAACGTGGATTCCAACCCTCAGCTAAAAAATCAACCTGACCATCCACTTAGAGAGCAGAACAAATGCATACAGAATGTAAAGACAGCACCGACCCGCGCCCCTGGGACAGATGCGTCGGTCGGCTCTCCATGGCGCCACGTCGGGTTCCTCCAGCGTCGCCGCCATGAAGAAGGTGGTCCAGCAGCTCCGGCTGGAGGCCGGGCTCAACCTCGTGAAGATTTCCCAGGCAGCTGCAGACTTGAAGCAGTTCTGTCTGCAGAATGCACAACACGACCCCCTGCTGACTGGAGTGTTTTCAAGCACAAATCCCTTCAGACCCCAGAAAGTCTGCTCCTTTTTGTAGTCAAATCTTTCAGAGGTTTCTCAAACCAGTTTTCCTGAACCAGTGAATCTTCAAGAGAAGTAAATCTGAAGCCTGTACAAAGCTTCCTGTAACCACGTGCCATAATACAGTCTCCTGCTTGTCAGTCCTTAACATCTACCTCTCCGAATTTTCATGGATTTCTGTTTTCACAAGGTTATAACTATTTTATATACACTAGCTGTCATATATAATAAAACAGCCTAAGTGTTTGGCCTTGCTATGGTAAAAAAAAAAAAGAATGTAAAGACAAAGAAAAGTTAGGAAAGGCATGAAAAGACAAATCAAGACATTTTTACATTTGTCTAATATGAATTTCATGGAGTAAAAATTATAGATAATGGATAGGAAGTTAGCAGCCAAAAAAAAAACCCTACAACAGAATTGAAATTATCAATTCTCAAACTGAAAGGATCCTGTGGGTGCCAAACAAAACAAAGACAGTAATTCAAAAACTTAAATCAGGGAGAGGGGACCTATGAGCCTCCACTCCTCCCCAAAGATCTATAAAGCAGTTAAAATATGCTGGAAGAAAGCTAATGGGGCTCCACCCCTCCATAAATATCTATAGGCAGTTAAGAGATGCTATTAAGGAAAAGCTCACGAGGCCCCATCCTCCCTGTAGATCTTTTGGAAGTTAAGAGATGCTTAGAGGAGAGGCTCATAAAACCTCACCCTTCCTTGAAGATCTATAAAGTTTTTAATACATGCTGAAGGGGATATGATGAGACCATTCTAATTTAAAAACAAAAGAAAAGGAAAAAAGATCACGTAGGTTATTGTATCATTGTAGTTATGTTGTAAAACACAATGTTTGATATAATCCAAATTTGCAAATTGATCTTTTACTTTTGTGTGTCTCTTTGTGTGTGTGTGTGTGTGTGTGTGTGTGTGTGTGTGTGTGTGTGTGTGTGTGTATCAAAGTGTATATGCCTATGGAAACCTAAGTGATTTTGGAAATTATCTTGGATTGCTCTACCTTCTCTTTGCTCTGTTCTGGAGTTTCCCAGGCTTGACCTTCCAGGTTATTGCCATTTTTGTCTCAGTGTTTTTACACGGAATTTAGGATCTGAACTCAAGTCTTTCTATTTGCAAGGCAAAGGTTTAAACCTTGAGCCATCTCTCCAGCCCCAAATTTGTAAATTCAAAAGGGGCAAGTATTAGAGCTCTCTCAGCCTAAGAAAGGAGATAATTACTACTCTTAACATCAATTGCTATTTTCTAATCATTAGCTTTCAAAAATGATGAAGTACAATAATCAATATAGATCTCCCTCCCCTCATCTTCCTCAGTATGTGATCAAATGAGTTGCATGTTATACATGCGCTAGGAGTCATGCACAGAACAAATCACTTTAAGCAAAATTGGTCCAAACCAATTACTTGCAAAGGAAATGAAACCACTGATTTGTTCAAATTAATCACGATTTACTTCCTTGAGATGTGAGAGAGTTCGGTCTCAGCAGAAAAGGTTATCAACAGGAAATGGAAAAATTGGGAATTTGTTTAGTGAGGAACCACAAGATAGGCCATAATACTTCATCCATATTAGGCAATTCTCGTAATACATTTTTCCACAAAGAACTGATATGGTTATTAATTGGGATAATTCTTACAAAGGTTTCAATCAATGTCAACTACTAATGTTGAGGTTCATGTTACTTTGACTTTTAACATGGTAGCTAGTTCTTTCCATATTTGCTTGCTTGATACCAATGTTTTTCTTTTTGGTCAATATATGACTGCAGCAATTCTAGGCCTATACCTCTGAAGTTAACTAATGTCTCCAATTCTATTTCTCTATCTTTAAAATAAAATCATTCACATTTATCTTGAATATTTGTTGACATTTAAATGAGGTCATTCACGTACAAGCTCAAGAAAGGTAGATACTGTCATTGCTGCCACTTGAAGTGGCAACTGTTATGAAACACATGTATCCACTCTGTGGCCACAAAAAGCTGGAAACTCTCCATAACCACAGTTTAAGCAAAATACTCTTATATACAGCACAAAAAGCACACATGACAAATGAAAAAAAGCATACCTTGGGCTTCATCAACTTAAAACATTTGTAAAACTATTAATAACATTAAGCAATGAAAATACAACTCACAGTATCACCATACCAGAGCTTAACTCTATACTACAAATCCATAGTAATAAAGAGAGCATGGTATTGGCTCCAAAATAGACACATAGATAAGGGTTGAAGACCCAGACATAAGCCCATGCATGCATCTACAATCATTTGATTTTTGACATAGGTGCTCAGAAAACCCAATGGAAAAAAAGAACAGCATCTTCAACAAATGGTGCTGGAAAAACTGGACATCCACATACAGAAGATTGAAACCGGTCACTTACTTGCTACCATGCATGAAAATCAACTCCACATCTGGTACAGGACTAATATCCAGAGTGCACAAAGAACTCAAAAAATTAAACACCAAAGAGGTAAACAGCACAATTGGAAAATGGGCCTCAAAACTTAAAAGAAATTTTTCCCAAGATGAAATTGAAATGTCCTTAAATTAAAATGTTCCTTAAAATACCTTTAAAATGTTCCACTTCCTCAGCCAATTCAAATTAAAACCATCCTGAGATAACTATAATCTCTTGCAGTCAGAATGGCTAAAATTCAAAACACATGCAACAACAAGTCCTGGAAAGGATGCAGAGAGAAGGGAACCCACATACACTACTGCTGATGAGAATGAAGACTTGTACAACTGCTCTGAGTATTTGTATGGTGATTTCTAAAAGAGTTAAAAATTGAAATGCAGTAGCAGCCTGCACTTCTGGCCCTGGTGGGATGGAGCCTGTGAAGTCCCAGAGCATAAATAAATAAGAGTCCCTTAAAAAATTGAAATGCCATGTGACCACTACTGGGAACATTCCCAAAGAATGCTTCATCTTACTAATGTACATTCATGTTCATTGCAGCACTATTTACAATAGAAAAGCTATGGAATCATTTGACAAATGGATAATGAAAATGTGGTACATATATACAATGGAAACTACTAGGCTACCAAAAAATGAATTGATGAAATTTGCAGGTAAACGGATGGGGCCGGAAGAAGTTACACTGAGCCAAGTACCCAAGCACAGAAAGACAAATGTCGCATGTTCTCCCTTGTAATTTGCAGAACCTAGTACTAAGCCCCCATAATGACATACTCAAGGGGAAATCTTTATAATATCCAATATAACTGCAAAGGAACATAACTAGGATAGGGGAAAGAAGACCCCTGAGAGAGTGGAGACAAAGGAACACAATTTAATAGATAAATAAGGCCACTGTTAGTGAAAAACCATAAGTATTGAGACATCTGATCCTGTCCACTTTCAGTTTCCTCCCTGTCTACTGTCATTTAGACTGGTTTACAGTACTATGTGTGCATTCTCTGTCATGAGGTGGGGGTTAGGGTTAGTAAGTAGGTGGTTGGTTACCTGGAGGCTAACCCTACTCTCTGTGTCCTATTTCTATTCTTCCCTCACCTTTAAGCCTTTTCTTACATAAATGCCTTTCTTTTTAATATTTTTTTTAAATCTTTGGACAAGAGAGGATATCAACACCCAGATAGGATGCAGTCTAACGTAATGGAAGAACAATTAGACAGGCAACCAGAATGCAGAGTACTGGCAACCCTATAATGTTCACTCAGATTCAGGGCAGCCAACTTTCTCCCTATTCCAAGGCTCAGGGAACTTTGTGGAAGAGGGTGCAATAAGATTTGTCAGAGCCTAAAGATGGGAAAGTCTACTGCTGAACAAGACATTTCACACAAGGCAGGGCTGCTGCAGCCAAGAACTCACTGCAATGAGATTGGTTCTTATCAGACCTGCACAATGACTGACATACTAAACATGCCCCTATAGACTAGTGAGGATCTCAGGAGAAATAATTTCAAGCATTAGGAACCTTAGGGGCTAGGGCTAGGCAGATGAAAGGGAGTGCCCCTTTCTGTGGTCTGCCCAAGAAAAGGCCACTTGGTCAACCACAGAGGCCTGAACCTCCACTAGAGCAGATGTTCCAGAGGGAACCCTGGGACCCATAGAAGCACATGCACAAGAGGGTGAGAGAGAATGGGATGTGCGTGTGTGTGTGTGTGTGTGTGTGTGTGTGTGTGTGTGTGTGTGTGAAGGGAGGGGATGGAGAAAAGAAAGGGGTAGGGAAAGGTAGAGTATGGAAAGGAGAGGGGAAGGGAAGGAGGGGACAGGGATACTTATCGTTCTTGTAAAACTAGGAAAACTAAAATTTAAAAAAGAATTAAAAAGAAACCACAACTCACAGAATGAAGGAATCATACAACTAATAGACCTTTTTCTATTTTCATAGATATGTGTGGGGTGTATACATGTGTGTATACATAGATATGTGGTGGGTGTGCATGTGCATAGTGTGTATGTGTTTGTATGTGGGTGGGCATACATGTGTGAGAGTGCACGTGCACATGCACATGAGTTTGTATGTATGTGGAAGCCTGAGAACAATATCAGGAATCATCCTCAATCTCTTTTCTACTTTATTGCTTTGAACCTAGGTCTCTAGTTAAGCCCAGAGAATATCATTAGGGGATAGTTTGCTAGTCAGTTTTATCTGGAATTCCCAGGCTCCATTGTCATGTCCATCCAGCATTTTACATGGGCTCTGGAGATCCCGAACTCCGGTCCTGTTGTTTGCATATCAACTGAGCCACTCTCCACACAGTCCCGCTGACAATAGACTTATATTCAAACTATCAAGCACTCTTAAAACTCCAAAATAAGAAAAACTCATCCTTTTAAAATGAACAAGAGCTCTATGTAGACATTTGTGAAAAGAAAAGCACAATGTAGACATTTGTGAAAAGAAAAGCACAAATGTCTAACAAGCACATGACAGGATGATTAATAAAATTAGTCATTAGAGAAATTCAAAACCAAAATGTAATTGTACTTCAAACTTACTAGGATGACAGAATCAAAAAGAGATAACAAAAAGCATTGACAAAATTATGGAGAAAGTGAAATTTATATCCTACTGGTAAAAATGGTACATCACCTTTGGAAAACAGTTTAGCAGTTTCTTAAAGGATTAAAATATTCATCATGATATATACAGTAACTCTGCTCTTAGGAATATACACAGGATACAAGAAGATAGATGCACATATACAGTATACCTCCATTATTCATAATAATCAAAACTGTAAATAATACAAATGCCAACCAATAAATGAATGGATAACCACAATGTGATATATTCATATAATAAAATATTCTACAGACATGAGTATTACTTAAGCATACTGTAGCATTGATGAATGATGAACACATCATACCAAGTGAAGGAAGATAGATATAAGTGGTCACATAGTGTATGAGACCATTTTTACAAAATATCCAGAACAGACAAATCTGTAAGGACTGGAAGTAGCTTCCTATTGCCAGGGGCTGAATGTACAGGGGTGTGGACAGTAATGTATGACTAATATGAAGTTTATTTGAGGGATAGTAAAAATGATCTAAAATTGTGATGATAATTTACAACTCTATGAATGCACCAACAATGCTAAATGTATGCATTAAAGGGTATATTTATGGTATGCAAATTATATCTCAATAAATCTATTTTTAAAAAAAAGAGTGGGTTAGGTCTTGTGAGCAATGAAAAGATTAATAGTTTTCCCTTCTGGCTGACACTATTAGGAGGACTAACAAATATACAAAAAGCATACTTCTGGCTAACTCTATATTCTTATCTTTGTTTTTATTTTATTCCATTTGAAATTTAGTGTTCATTTGTGTTTTCTTTATTCTTATAAATCACTTCAGATCCTTTCTGGGGCAAATCACTTCAAATGCCTATGATATAGGGTAGAAAGTATTCAATCCCCCAAAAGTGGCCCAACTTAGAAGGCAGGTATAGTGGGCTACAACTTGAGATGTGGACACAAAACAACCTCTGCAAGTACAAGACCATCCTGAGATACAAATCCCATCTCAAGAAGGAAAGAGAGATAAAAGCAGAGCAAATGTAAAAATATACACTAAGGGGTAGAGAGATAGCTCAGGGGTTAAGACTTTGCCTCTCAAACAGAAGGTCCTGAGTTTGAATGACAGGTCCCACATAAAAAATACCACATGGAAATGGCAGTGTCCTGCACTTCTGGCCCTAGTGGGCAGAGCCTGGGAAATCCCAAAGCAAAGCAAAAAGGAGGTAGAGGAACACACAGTACCCTCTGATACACACACATTAGATAGATAGATAGATAGATAGATAGATAGATAGATAGATAGATAGATAGATAGATAGATAGATAGATAGATAGATAGATAGCAACAAAAATGTTATGGAATAAAGAAAACAGTTTCAGGAAGAGAGAAAAAACAAGAATGCCTTTTCTTTACACATTCCTGCCCTTCTAATCAGTCACAGGAAAAATAAATAAAAAAATAACACTAAATGGGTCCCAAAAGGACCTTACCAAAGCCTGTTGGTCACTGTATGTTCAAAGAAATGAAGTCTGAGAACATGAGCTATGTTGAAGAGGCTATTCTCCAGTGCTTGCCTTGGCAGCTTACACTGTGGTAAGAAGACAGTGAGGGAAGCCTCTTGAGCTACAGTGTGCCTGCCACCTGCACCTGACTAGGACTGAGCATGTGGAAACATGAAATTATTGGTCCATTAAGCAAGCTTCTAAATGGAGCATCAGTTTACTGGGAGGTGAGTTTTCCAAACGGCAGCTTCAGGCTGAGCTCAGCTGTTGGTGCAGCAGGCACTGAGCTCTCTGCTCAGAACTGTCAAAAACATTATAATTAAACCTCCCACCTCCCCCTGACCAGAGCAGACAGCTGTGAGACCAGAGCTGCTAGGAGAACCTCATATATTCCTAAGTCAATTCTGATTCAGGAAGGGGTGGAAATCACGCCACCTCCACAGTTTCCAGAAGAAAGAGTGCTTCTATTCTTGGGAAAGCCATGAGGCATGCTGGACAACAGAAGTATTTGTTAACACTTTGGAAAAATGTGACACTTTTTAGTAAAGTTGTATGTGAATTTATCTTATGACCCAGCAATTCAATGACAAGATATATGACAAATACAAGATAAATGACAATATATATTCAGCGAAGACTCTTAGGTGTGTTCATACTAAGTGATTCATGATAATATAAATAAGAAACAGCCCAGGCATCTATCAATAGAAAACTAGACAAATAGTTATTTATTCATGTAATTAAATGTTACTTACCAATTTAAAGCAAAGAATCATTACTACATGACTCTCAAACACATTGTGCTAAGAAGTTTTACACAGGGGAGTACATGTTATTAGATTCCATTTCTAAATCAGGTAAAATTGATGAAATAGTTAGAACACATTTATTATGGCCATAGGTGAGCTCATTTGTCAAAACTTGGTGAATGCTGATCAAAAAGGGAACTGGCTGAAATGTGTCATGTTGTGGAGGAAGATGTGGGACTTCACAGATTCGGATTTTAAATCCACCTGAAATAGTTAATGAACCTGGATAAAAATCCAAAGGTGACACTTTAAAGCAATTATGAATAAAGAAATATTCTCAACTCATTTTCAACTGGAGGAATGCAAATTACAGTGCCAATTTTATAACATACATATCATAATGATTAAAATCATAATGGCAATCCTAATGTAAGAGAGGACTGCAAACAATAGGAGATCTGGGCTTATGGCATATGAATGAGTGGTAGAATACTTACTTAGTATACACAAAACTGTGGGTTTGATCTCTGGCATTGCAGAAAGAACAAAAATCATTAGGAAAGAGTCCTCATGTATTACTGGTAGGAATGTGATACTGGGTACTGCACATCCACATTAGAAAATAATTGGGAAGTTTCCTATAAAGTTAAAAAATGGAGATGGTAGCTCACCTTTGTTATCTCTACACATTGGAGATAGGTAGGAGAATCATAGATTCAAAGGTTTCATGGAATATATAGCAAGACCCTGTCTCAAAAAATAAATAAACATAGTGGGATATGCTCAATATATAATATATAGTTATATGAAAATGTTCTTATATAACACAATTTCAGATACAATGAAATGTTTTAAAAGGAAATTATCCAATTAATTGAATTCATACTTGTTATTGACTACATAATCCCATTTGTTAAATAAGATTTAAAGGGGAGCATAGTTTTGCTCGGGGCTATGAACTAGTCCAAACAGACCTAAGTTAGGTCACTGATGGTAGATGTCACATAGTCCAATTAAACTTTACACAGTTTTTTAAAAGAACAGACCAATCATCACAACAAACAATTCAAGTGCACAGGAAGCTTCCTCTGCTTTAACCTGATAAGAAAAGTTGCCTGAAATAATCTGATATTATCCAATCTGTTTTCTAATCCATGCTGTTTCCTTGATCCTTTTCCAGTTATCTTACAAGACTCAACTCTTCTGCCATACTTAGTGGAGCACCATTTTTTTGGACAAGGACCCATGATTATGGTTCCCAAGCTGGCCTATAACTCACTATTTTAGCTCAGGATAGCCTCAGCCTCCTAAGTGATAGGATTATAGGTATTTTCCACTAAACTCATATCCATGGAGAGTTTTATTTCCTTGACAGACTCTTGCTTGATTCATGAATTTCTGATATTAAAAACAAGGAGATATTTAAGCTCAGTTTGTCGAAGCTTAGTTCCTTTATCCATGTAGGCAAAGAAACATGAACAAACTGTAGAACAAACTGTGTAGGAAACAGTTTGACTTGTCTCTGACTTTGATGTCTGAGGATTTAGCTAGAATGTCTTTCATAGTCAGGAATGATTCAAATGGTTAAGGATGGAAGCATCTTCATTCACATCTATAGCATGCAAGCCTGGGATAAGTCAAAGACTGTTTACTGGATGCTATTGATCCTAGCAGTGTTGTAGCTTGAATGTGAAATTCCTAATGCAGTCTTATGTTTTTGAACACTCTCTCCATAGCTGAAGGCACCATTCTGGGAAGTTGTGAACATTTGAGATATAAGGTATAGCCAATGGCTCCTGGTTGCTTTGAAGGTATGACATTGAAAATAATATCTCATCCATCTACTCAGTCTCCAGTCTCAATCTCGGCTTTCTGATCTGTCAAGAGGGAGAAGTGGCAACTGCAGGCTCCCACAACAGACCAAACCACTCACCCATGCTGTGCCGCCATGATGGACTGTATGTTGTGCAACCAAGGGCCAGAATATAAGCCTCTTCTAAGTTGCTTCCTTCAGTTATTTTGTCCCAATGATAAGAAAAGTAACAAGCACAAACATCTACGAATGGCTTCTCCATGGATAACCAGAGAGCAAGCACTGCAAGGGAATCTTTTGCAACTTAAGTAAATTTAACATGTCTTTTTTACCACATTCTTCTGATTAATATGGCACTTCAAAGTCAAAGAGAGAATAAGATAGTAGCTCTTGCTGTGAGTGTGACAAGGTAACACTGGAGGAAAGAAGGAAAACTTGTGGGATAGTAGCTCTGATTGCCTCTAACTTAGCAAACACAGCTTGCCACATGAAAAAATTAATCCATGCTTAAATCTAAATAACCACCAATTAAAAATGAAAGTAATAATAAATAATGGGGGAACGTTAAAATTGAGATGGGACAGGAAAATAATGGAGACACATCTCCATCTATAGATGTGTTGTGAAATGTTGTCTTCTGGACATGACATGACCTTAGCACTGATGAATTCACTTCAGCTGTGGTTACCTGTAAAAGATCATGCCACATTTCAGCATAGATGTGGAAGGGGTTCATGAAGTCCCACCCTTAGCTAGGAGCTTTTGGTCATTAATGGTTGCTAAGGAAGGAGAGGTAACATTTTCCTCATTGAAATGTGAGTCACATATACAACCCTTCACCCACAACCATGTGAGTAACCAGAATTAAACTCATCAAGTCATGAAAGAAAGCATAAAAATAGGAGGAGGATCTGGTGGGAGATAAAAGGGGTTCAGCAATGAAAGGACAGGGTAATGAGAAGTGAATATGATCAAAATACATTATATAAATACAAAAATATTATGTGAATGTTTATAGCAGTATGCATAATCACACCAAATGAGAAAGAATATAAATCTACCCTACATGGTAGATTACCATAATATCCTACCTCTATCAAATATAATATTGCAAAGCAACAGAAATAAATGCATGATTGGTAAATGCAATAACTTGGATATATCTTAAAGGTAAATTAAAAGAACAATTTCAGGAAGGAAGCAGGGATAAGTACTCGATATGCTTGTAAAGCAAACAAAAATTTGTGACCCTAATTCATGCTAAGTGCCTAATAAATGGTGGAGCAGCAAAAAGAAGAAGAACAATTTGAATATTCCTGAATTAGTCATAATTGCTGCTGTAAGAGTAGAAGCTATAGGGATCCTTGCTGGATCTGAAAATAAAACTGGCAAAAACTGATAAACCAAAAAAGTGTGCAAAATTTTTAATAATTTTTGTGACCGAGAAACCTTCAGAAATGAAGAGCCAAAGATCCAAAAGAATTATTTTATATTAAGTCTGATGAAGTAGAAAAATGTAATGGAACATAAAGTCTTATGATTCTGAATAAGCTGCCTTGAACTTTGGCAAAGTGTAGTGGCTCATATTCTCTTCTGTGTCTCTGTGTTTTTATAGAAGATCTTCATTCACATGAGAACTGTTGCAGTTTGCCTGAATGGTTGCTGATAAATTACCACCAAACAGCTTAAGGGAACAAAGGGTTAATTTTCTCTTATGATTCCTGGTTACAATTGTTTGCCCAGCTTGGCAGGAGAACCCACTGTAACACCAAGGGTCCAGGGAACTGGCCACACCATCTCCATGTAAAGGCTGAGAGAGGGATAATTCTTACTTGCCAGAACAGTATGCCTGGCCAAGTATTCACAAGTATGACACCTTTCTCAAACAGCTCCCTCCATTTTATTTACCAGCCCAGGGACTAGTCCCACCAAACATGGGCTGGGCCTTCCAAATCCACTTGACAATCTCCTCCTGCCGGTTTGCTCTGGACTTAACTCAAGTACTAATTCTCTGCAAATGTGCCCAGAGCTCAAATGCTCAACTGTCAAGTTGACACTTGCATGTAACTATGACAAGGACCTTCAGAGCAGAAGGGAGGAGGAAGGGTGGAGAATGACCTTCCTAGGTTTCATGGCCTGCCCAGGAAAGAAAGGAGCAAGGAAAATTCAATTTTCTGACTCTCTTTAGAAGTTGAGAGGACAGACAACCACACTTTTGCTTCTGTAGCTTTTCAGTTCTCTTAATCAGTATGGTCAAAGTACATGATAAATTTGCATGAAAATATCTTTGCAAATATCTATCACTATACACAATGAATATGTGGCACTTTGTACAATAATTAGTCAATACATTGCATAAGATGTGAGCTTTTGTTTTATACGAATTTTATTTTTAAATTTAAAAAGCACCATAGCCAATAGTTGAACCAATGTATGCCAATGGCATACACAGCAACGTATGAATGGAATAAATGAATGAATACTTGGGTTGGTGTGTGAAAGCAATATCAATAAAGTATAAATTGTTAAAATCTATGTGATGTATATGCATGGCACCTTAATTTTCTTTCAACACTCCTGTATCTTGGAAAATGTCTTTCATAACAAAAAATAGGAATATGTAACTAAAATCTCTTTTAAAATATTAAGGAAGGGGCTGGATTGATGACTCAGGAGATATGACTTTGCCTCACAAGCAGATGGTCCTGAGTTCACATCCCAGGCCCCAAGTAAAACTGCCAAGGAGAAACAGCAGAGGTCTGCACTTCTGGCCCTGGTGGGCAGAACTTGGGAAATCCCACACCAAAGCAAAAGGAGGTAGAAGCAACCCAGGATGATTCCCAAAGTCACCTTTGGTAGTCCACAGGGACACACAATGCACTCTCTCTCTCTCTCTTTCTCTCTCTCATACACACACACACACGTGTGTGTGTGTGTGCAGGCAAAATAAATAAATAAAAAGTTAAAAAAATATTAAGGAAGATCCTTAGATAATCCGAGCCAGCAGTTCTCAGTTAAAACTAAATCCCATCACATGCTTTCAACATTAAGTAAGAAGAAGGTGAAATTAAAACCAAAAAAAATCAACGGAAAACCTTGGTGTTTCTAAAAACGATTCTCAGAGCTTTCTTTTGTTGCTTAAGGGAGAGCAAAGCACTGATTTGATTCCTCAGAAGACAAGAATCAGCATTTCCAGAAAAGAAAAGGAAAGCAGATGTCTATTTCTGGCTCCTTTTTAAAGCTGTGTGGGTGAGTACAAAATAAGAAGCAGCACCATATCCCAAGAGCTCTGTTCTCATTTTCCTTCTTGAGTTTGTGCATTTCTGAGAGATGGAGCAAAGGCCCTTGTGCCTTCTCCACTAATGATCCAAATCCTTCCTCGCTCTTTTCTTCCCCAGATTTGGTCCTACAATCCATTCACGGAACCTAGCCTTAAGAAAAGTCTGTGATTCCTCCTAGGCACGTCATAGACTCTACCTTGTAAATGTAAGATCTAAATGCAGATTGGGTTGGGGTGAAATGGAGTTAAGGCTCTTAATTCAGTAACCCAGGTGTTCATGGAAAGAGGAAGACAAAAAGGAAAGTTCATTCGATATTCCCCCACGTGCATACATAATGAAAATGAATACACAAATAGCACAGTTCATGTTAGCCAAATTCAAAATTCTTTTAAAGACCAAAGGAAAAAATAAACCTGGCTATAATCCTTCCCAGAAACAATGCACTCCCATCCAGAATTTTGCTTCTTTCTGTGCATTCTGAATATTTTTAATTATATTTTGAGGTGACTGTAGAGGTACATGAAATTGTAAGAAAAGATACAGAGACTAGAGGGATAAGAGAGGGTTATAATATATTGTATATATGTGCATGGAATTGTCAATAATAAGAAGAATAAAGGACTGGTGAGATGCCACAAGAGATTAAATGCTTGCTAGACAAGTATGAGGATTAGAGTTTGCATCCCCCAAATCCACATAAAAACCAGGAGTGTGTGGCAGCCACCTGTAATTTCTCTAGAATGAACTGGCTTGATAGATTACACAATCAGGGAGCTCATTTGAAAAGCTCTGCCTCAATAAATACTGGAGAGGAACTGAGGAAGTCACCTAATGCCAACACACACATGCAAAACACTAAAAATAACTAGAAGGAAGAAGGAGAAGAGGGAAGAGGAGGAGAAGGAAGAGGGAGGAGTTGGGAAGAGGGGAAAAAAAGGGAAAAAGATTCCAAGAGGTTCCATTACCCAGTTCCCCAGTTCCCCCCAATGGTTATAAAACACAGTATCATAATAAAAAGCAGTTCTATCTCAGCAGGAATCCCTCATGGTTCCCATGCGCTTCAGCCACTCTCTTCACCCATGTTAACCTCTGATCATCAAGAATCTGTTCACCATTTCAATAATTTCGTCATTTGACAACATTCACTAAACGAAAAATATGGTAAGTTATTTTGGGAGATTGACTTTTTAAAAATTCAACATAAATCTCTAGAGATTCATCCAGGTTGTTTCATGTATTGGTAGTTTTTCTTTCAATTATAAAAATCTTGTACGACTTTTGCATAAGTAGAGATAGCTGAAGTGAGTTCACGGGTGCACAGGCCCTGTCATTTTTAGAGAATATTGTGACTGCTTCTTGCCGGACCCTGGGGCTCTTCTATTCCTACCCCCTCCACTTCCATGATGTTCCCCTGAGTCTTAGGGTGCTGGAGGCTTAGATGTCCCATTTCTGTCTTTCAAAAAATTTACATTTATTCTGACAGTTTTGTACATGTTTGTGATGTTATCTTGATCGTATTCCTTACTGCAACGACTCTCCCAAAATATATCCCCCTTCCATCATCATGTTCTTTTCTGCTATTATTTATAATTTTCTGAGCCCGTCTAGTGCTGCCCACATGTGCATGGATATGGACTCATTCATTGCAGCATGGGCAATCTACCAGCACTTAAAAAAATGACCTTACAAGGACTGGCAGTGAGATGATAACCAACTGGCATATGGGAGACTGACGTTTTTCACTGCTGTGTCTTACTCCTATTCTTCCATCTACCTTTGAGTCTCTTCTTATATTAAGATCTTCATTTAAACAGTCTTTTATCTTTGGTTAGGAGATGATGTCGACAGCCAATCAGGATGCTGCCAAGGGCGGTGCAGGAATAGTAAAACTGTAAACAACAAACCATAATTCAGAACATCAAAGACCCCATAATATTCACAGAACCAGACCAGCCACTCTCTCCCCATCCTAAAGTTCAGGGAACCTTGTGGAAGAGGGGGCAGCAAGATTTTAAGAGCCTAAAGATGGGGAGGACCAACGATATGCAAGATATTCCACACAAGTCAGGGCTGCAGCAGCCAGGATATAGTCACAATGTGATTGGACCTTGCCTGACCTGCACAATGGCTGATATGCCAACAACTCCCCAAAGTCTAGCACAGATCAGAGGGGAGAAGGCTTCAGGCAATAGGATCCTTAGAGGCAAGGGGTTAAATGGTCATAATAGAGTTCCATACTAGCAGACAGTACAAGATGGGGCCCCAAGCTATGCCACTGAGTCGTAAACCCTCACTAATATAGACAACTCAGAGGGAAATTCAGCACCCACATAAACAGATGCTCTGGAGGATGGGAGGGAAAAAGCAGGAAGCACCAAGAAAGGAAGGAAGAAAAGGGGGTGGGAGAGAGGAGGTAGTGGAAAGGGGGAGAATTGAATGGAGGACAACAGGGGTGAAGGAAGAGGGAGGGAAAAGAAGGTGGTACCTATTGAGCTTGTATAACTAGGCAAAAAAAGTAATAAAAAATAAAAAATAAAAATGACCCTCTACCATTAGCCATCTACTGTCAATAACTCCTCAGGGGAAGGAGAGACACCTATGAGCCCTTCCACCATCCATGCTTGTGTTTTAACTGATTTGGTCTAGTGCGGGTTACCACAACTCTTGTGGCCTCATTGTGCAAAGGCCATGTTGTATCCAGAAAAGAGCACTTTACAGTGCTCTTCCCATCCTCCAGCTGTTACATTCTTTCTACCCCCTCATTCCTTGAGCCTTTGGGTGTTGGGGGGGGGCTTCCTAATCATTTTTTTTTTCTTTTCTACTTTTTAAACTATTAACTTGACATTTTCCCTATTGATTAAAATGAACACATTAACGTTATGACAATCAGGTTAGGATGAAATTTTAGGCTCAATGTTATAAACACTGCATCTTCATAGTTTCACCAACTTTTTAGATTATTACTTTTCCTATAACTTGCATTTTATACAATATGTACCCCTTAATATAAATGTGAAATCATTGCTTCATTTACTTGCTTTTTTAAAATTAACTTTAAAAATATTCCACTTTGAAAAAAAATTTAATTTCTTCCTTAGTCTTTGAATTTCCTTCATGTACATAACAGATTTTAACCATTTTCTCGTTCTATTACCTTGTCTCATCTTTCTTAACCCCATTCCAAAGATATTCTTCTTAACAATTTTTCTTCTACTTTTATGACTTTTTTTCTATGTGTGACCCATTAAGTGTTATAAGCTTGAGTTGGATCAGCAAGAGTAGGAGGCTATTTACTAGAGTTTGGGCAGCTTATCAGTGCCTGAACTACTGGAGAAAATGACACTCTTTCCCCTCCAGGGTTAACTATCTATTGTCCCTGAGGGAGGCCTGGGACTTCATGAGCCCTTCACACTTCCATAAAGAAATGATCCTGATATTGTGCTGTAGGTAACCACAACTGCAGTGATTTCTAAATAGCACATCTATATCACTCACCCACCCCCAACAAGGCTCAGGGCAACATGGCAGAAGATGGGTCAGAAAAAGTATATGAGGCAGATGCTGGGAGAAGCACTGGACATGTTTCAGCTGTGGCACTTATTTTAGGTTCTCGGTGAAGAATCTTAAGTTGTCGATTTGAGATCTTTCCTCTTTTGTTCTTTCTTTTTTATATTCAGTAGGCCAGACCGGCCACAGCCTCCTAAACATTAGGATTCCAGACAGTCAACATTATGCTGTAATCTAAACCTTTCCTCTTTTTCAAATTTATGAATTTAATGCTATAGTTTGTCATGGTTTGAAATGTGTCCCCCACAGTCTCATGTGTTTGGCAAGTTCATGTCACCTTGAGAGGTGGGGCCTTGCTGGAGGAAGGCAGTCACAAGGGGGGTGGGCCTTGAGGTGGATTAGTTCCACCTTACCTCCAGGAGTAGTCGGCCTCTGTATTAAGCAGTCTTGCAGCTCTCAGCTTCCAAGATGTCTGCGGTGACTTAGCCTTCTCCAGCTTTGGCCAGCCACTGTACCTCCCCTCTGGAACCGTAAACTGAATAAATTTCCCTTTCTCCCTTAAGTTGCTTGACAGCAATAGTTAAGAGTAACTGTTACAAGTTTCCTCAGTACTCCTTTAGTTGTGTCCCACAAAAATTGTGTGTGTGTGTGTGTGGACACTGTGTGTACCTGTAAAGGACAAAGGGTAACATCAAGAATCATCTAGATTGTATCTAACTCCTTTTTGCTTTGTTCTGGGATTGCCCAGACTCTGCTCACCAAGGCCAGAAGTGCAGGCCACCTGGCATTTCTGCCTGATGTTTTGTAGAACTTGGGATTCAAACTCAGGGCCTTCTGCTTGTGAGGCAGAGTCTTAACCCCTGAGCCATCTCTCCAACCCCCTTTTTTTTCTAATTTATGAATATAATGGTATAGTTTATAATGGTATAGTTTCCTCAGTACTGCTTTAGTTGTAGCCCACGAAAAATTGTGAGCATGTGTGTGTGTGTGTGTGTGTGTGTGTGTGTGTGTGTGTGTGTATCAAAGGACACTGTATGTCCCTGTGAAGGACCAAGTCATATCCTGCATTGCTTCTACCTCCTTTTAGGTTTGCTCTGGGATTTCCCAAGCTCTGCCCATCAGGGTCGGATGTGAAGGCCACCCGGCATTTCCACCTGACGTTTTTATGTAAGACTTGGGATCTGAACTCAGGACCTTTTGCTTGTGAGGCAGAGCCTTAACCCCTGAGCCATCTCTCCAGTCCCCTCTTTTTATAATCTATGAATTTCATGCTGTAATATCCTCAGCACTGTTTTACTTGTGTCCCACCAAAAAAGGTGTGTGTGTGTGTGTGTGTGTGTGTGTGTGTGTCTGTCTGTCTGTCTGTCTGTCTGTCTGTCTGTGGAGGCCCAAGGGTGATACCAGGAAGAAGTTGAGCTCTAGTATCAGTAAAAGATAGTAAGAGCAGTGGTGGTGGTGGCAGCAGCAACAACAGGGTAAATGAGCTCATGAATATGGAAATGAACTTGCCAGGGAACCAGAGAAGCGAGCAGGCAAAAAGCAAAGCTTTTCCATTGTACTACTTATATCTGGGTGGCAACTAGAAGTTGCCACTTACATTTAGGGTGTATCTCCTCCTTTTGGTAAACTAATCAAGAAAATAATTCAAAGGCTTTTCTCTTAGCTCATTCTGTATTCAGTCATGTTGATGACCAAAATTCATTATAGATTCCCAAATTAAATTTCCTGTGTTCAAATCTTCACTGAATCTATTACTTAGCACTTAATCATGATCAGGATCATGATTTCCTGTGTGATGTAATTTTCCGAGTTATGAAATATTATTGGGGCTATGGATACAGTTCAGTGGGTAAAGTGGTTGCTGCACAAGCAATAGGACTTGAGTTGAGATCCCGGGTAGTCATGTAAAAAGTAGGTGTGGCACCACATTTCTAGAATCCCAATGTGGGGAGATGGAGCAGGAGGGTCCTTAGGATCCTGTGGTTGATCTTCAGGCTCAGTGAGAGACCCTGTCTCAAAAACTCTGGTGGTTAGTGACAGAAAAAGACAATACAGCACTGACCTCTGGTTTCCAAACACACAGTAGTGTGTACCTGCATACACACTTGTACAAACTGCATAGAACACACTCACACACACAAAATATCATCATAATGCTACCTGTCACTCGGGATGTTGCATGTAATTAATAAATCAATGTAAGTAAAATGATTCACTAGATCTTGGCATTCTGTAAGATTCTGGTAAATGTTAACTGTCATTGTTACAATTACCTATTCTCTCATAAGCATCTATTCTTACTAATATTATTTATAGTAGTTAGCTGTATATAGCTCCCAAATAACAGCCTTCTTGACTATAAATACATTGTTAATAGAGTTTTATGATTATTAGTGTCTCTTTGCTCAACTAAGAAAAGAATCCAGATTGCTATTTGCAGACATTGTTAGATTACCTGAGTTACAAACTCACTTCTGCTTCACAACTATGTGAACCACAGCAAGCTATTACAGTTTAGTGAGCCTTGGTTTTCCCACCTGTAGTTAGGGATGATAGGGTTGTTATTACACTCAAGTAGGTAATAAATATAAAGTGCTTGGCACAGTGCCTGGCACAGAGTAAACAAACAATGATAGTCAAGTGGCCTTCATTGTAACTCTAGGAAGGTAGAGAAGTAGAAGTGTCAAAGTCTCTTCCTGCTCAAACAGTAGTCACTCTGGTGTGCATCGAGAATACAATGGAGAGCCAGGGATGTATCTTAGTTGGTGGAGTATTTGTTTAGCATGTATAAGTCCCTGAATTCAATTTCTAACACTATGTAAACTGGATAAAGATAACTGTAATCCATGACGTTGTGAGATACAGGTATATGGATCTGAATTTCAAAGTTATTCTACACTTCACATCAAGTACGAGGCCAGCTTGGGATACTTAAGGCGCGCGCTCTCTCTCTCTCTCTCTCTCTCTCTCCCTCCCTCCCTTCCTCCCTCCCTCCTTTCTTCCCTCCCTCTTTCTCTCCCTCCCTCTCTTTTGCATTCAGAAAGGATGCAATTGGAACACTCTGCTAAGGTGAAGTATAGAAAATACGAACAGAACTGGCCTAAGGCAAGCAGAAACCTTTGCTTTCTCTCGAATCTTGAATCTCTTGGATGTCCTTTTTTCTGCATGGTTTGCTCTTTTCATTATTTCAGATCCCAGAAGGCTGGTAAAGTAATGTATCATTGCACTTCTCTTAGATATCTAAATAGAACAAACAGAGGCTCTAGGGAAAGGATGCAGCCCATGTAGATCTCATATCAAAGCAGGAGAATGGAAGATGATGAGGGAGATTGTGCACAGTTTGCTCTGTGTCTCTACTTGCACCTCCTTTTCTGCCAAAAGAATAAATATAAAGCAGATGGAAGTAGTGGCATGTATCTGTAATCCTACTCAGGAAGTTGAAGCTGGACAGCCATGAGTTCAAGATCAAGATCAACCTGGATTACACAATAATATCTGAAAAGAGGGGGATTATGTAGCTTTATTTTTATGGTTAAAAATAAAAATGCCCCTCTTTTTTGCACCCTAAACCCGCTCCGCCGGTCGGGACGCGCGCGCGCGCGGTCCAGCCGGGCGTCCAAGCCGCGCCCTAGCTGGTGAGTACCCCCGCCCCCCCCCCCCCCGCACCGCCCACCAGGACCCCCAGGTCGGCCCACAGGGACCCACCTCCGCCTCCCACCATCCAGCCGGAGCCGCGCGCGGGACCCAGGGACCAGGAGGACCTCCCCCTGCGTCCGAGCCCCGCCCCAGCTGCCCTCGGGTTAAATAGCTCCAAGCAGTCGCCCCCATCCCCCCTTTGCACCCCGCCCCGCTCCACCTGTCGGGACACACGCGCGGTCCAGCCGGGCCTCACCCCAGGACCTAGGTAAGTCTCCGCCCGCCCCGCCCACCAGGACCACAGGCCAAATAATTCAGTTTAGTGAAATTGAGAGATCTTAAGAGTTAAAATGACAATGCCAAAGTCAAAGTGCAAATCCATGAGAAGCAACAATCAAGTAAACAAATTTCCCACTGAAGAAATTAATCCCATAATGTTAGACTCCAACAAGAACAAACCCATGGAAAAAGGCCAAGAAAGCCCCACCCAGGATAAAGACTTTCAAAATATGATCATTACCATGTTCAATACTATGAAAGAGGAAATCAGGGAGGAATTAAATAATCGAATCAATCGCTTTGAAGAGGAACACAACAGACATCTGGAGGAGTTGAGAAAAACAGTGCAAGAAACAAAAAGTGGCATAGAGCAGTTAAAACAAACTCAAGCAGAGTTTAAAACTGAGCTAAAAGACAAGTTATCTTCAACCCAGAACGCCACAGAGAGTCTTACCAACAGAACTAACGAAGCAGAAAACAGAATTTCAGACCTTGAAGATAAAGTGGGAGTACTAACCAGCTCAATGGAAGAGGTTGTTAAAGCCAAAAAGATACTTGAGAGAAATATGAAAGAGATATGGGACACCCTGAAGAAGCCTAACATGCGTATTCATGGAATACGAGAGCGAGTATCTCAAAATACCACCCCTGAGGAAATTTTTCAAACGATCATCAAGGAAAACTTTCCTCATCTAAAAAAAGAGAGGCCCATCCATATACAAGAGGCATTCCGCACCCCAAACAGATACGACCAAAATAGAAGCACGCCGCGGCAAATAATAGTTAAAACACTCCACATTCAAGATAAAGAACTGGTGCTGAGAGCTTCAAGGGAGAAAAAACAAGTCACTTTTAAAGGCAAACCTATTAAAATAACAAATGACTTCTCAGTCGAAACAGTAAAAGCAAGAAGAGCTTGGAGAGACATACTTCAAGTATTGAATGAGCAAAAATGTCAACCCAGGCTGATTTACCCTGCAAAACTATCAGTCATGATCGAGGGAGAAAGAAAAATTTTCCAGCACAAAGGCAACTTTAAGGGATACATGGCCACCAAACCAGGCCTTCAAAAAATGCTAGAAATGATACTCAAGCGTGAAGAAAAAAACAGGCATATCGAGGAGAACAGAAGGCAAGTATAACATCATTAAAAAAGAAGCAATATACTTATAAAAGCTACTAAACATAATAAATGTCTGGAATTAACAATAGTTTCTCCATTATAACACTAAATGTTAATGGAATTAATTCACCGATCAAGAGACACAGATTACAAACATGGATTAAAAATCACAATCCATCAATCTGCTGCCTGCAGGAAACCCATCTCACCACAAAAGATAGGCACGCTCTAAAAATAAAAGGCTGGTCAACAATTCTACAAGCTAATGGAAGCAGAAAACAGGCAGGGGTAGCCATTATGCTATCAGACAAAGTGGATTTCAAACCAAAGAAAATTATAAGAGACACGGATGGATACTACATTTTAGTCACAGGCACAATTCACCAGGAAGACCTCACAATCCTGAACATATATGCACCCAATACGGGCCCCTCCACATTCATTAAGAAAACCCTACAGCGTCTAAAGCAAGAAATCAGTCCCCAAACGATAATTCTTGGGGACTTCAACACCGCCCTGTCAACATGGGATAGATCAACAGGTCAAAAGCTTAACAGAGACACTTTGGAACTTAATCAAACCCTGAAAGAAATGGACCTTACAGATCTCTATCGAACTTTTCACCCACACACCAAAGAATACACATTTTTCTCAGCAGCACACGGAACTTTCTCCAAAATAGATCACATATTGGGCCACAAAATGAATCTACACATATACAAGAAAGTTAAAATTCTAACCTGTGCCCTATCAGACCATCACGGCCTAAAGCTGGACATCCACAACACATCAAACAAGAGAAAATACACTAACTCCTGGAAACTTAACAATATGATGCTGAATGAGACATGGATTCAGGAAGAAATTAAAAAGGAAATTCAAGATTTCCTGAAAGTGAATGATAACGAAAATACAACTTACCGAAATCTCTGGGACACAATGAAAGCTGTTCTAAGAGGTAAGTTCATAGCTCTTAATGCCTACGTCAAAAAAATGGAAACGTCAGAAATAAACAACTTAACAATGCAGCTTAAAGCTTTAGAGAAGCTAGAGCAATCTGATCCCAAAAGTAGTAGAAGAGAGGAGATTAGCAAAATAAGGGGAGAAATATCTGAAATCGAGATTAAGAAAACGATAGAAAAAATCAACCAGTCAAAAAGCTGGTTCTTTGAAAAAATCAATAAGATTGATACACCCCTAGCGAAACTAACCAAAAGCAAGAGAGAGAAAACCCAAATTAACAAAATTAGAAATGAACATGGAGTTATCACTACTGATACCCAAAAAATCCAGAGAATTATAACATCATATTTCAAAAACTTATACTCTGTGAAGTTCGACAACACAAAAGAGATGGATGAATTTCTAAGTAAACACAACCTACCTAAATTGAATCAGGAAGTTGTGAATTATTTAAATAGTCCTATAACATATAAGGAAATTGAGGAAGTAATCTCGAATCTTCCCACCAAAAAATGTCCTGGACCAGATGGATTCAGCACAGAGTTATACCAGACATTTAAGGAGTTAATAACACCAATACTCCTTAAACTGTTCCATCAAATAGCAAAGGAAGGAACACTACCAAATTCCTTCTATGAAGCTAATATCGTTTTAATCCCAAAACCTAATAAAGATTCGCTTAAAAAAGATAATTTTGGCCGATCTCCCTGATGAACACAGACGCAAAGATTCTCAACAAAGTCTTAGCAAATCGGATTCAAAAACATATTAAAAAGATCATTCATGGGGACCAAGTAGGCTTCATCCCCAGCACACAAGGTTGGTTCAACATACGCAAATCAATAAATGTAATTCATCATGTAAACCAGTCCAAAGTCCAAGACCACATGATACTCTCGATAGATGCAGAAAAAGCTTTTGACAAGATCCAACAGCCTTTTATGATCAAAACGCTAGAGACAGTAGGAATGGAAGGAACCTTTATCAATATAATAAAAGCTATATACAACAAGCCCACAGCAAGGATTATGCTCAATGGGGAACAATTGGAAGCATTCCCACTTCGATCAGGAACTAGACAAGGCTGTCCACTCTCACCACTTCTATTCAATATTGTACTTGAAGTCTTAGCTGAAGCCATAAGACAAGAAAGGGACATAAGAGGGATTCAAATCGGCAAGGAAGAAGTCAAGCTTTCCCTATTTGCAGATGACATGATCTTATACCTGAGTGATCCCAAAAACTCCACCAGGAAGCTCCTGGAACTAATTGAGAAGTTCAGCAGGGTGGCAGGATACAAAATAAATGTGCAAAAATCAGAGGCCTTCCTATATGCCCAGAATGAAAGAAGTGAAAAAGCCTTGAGAGAAACAATACCATTTATTATAGCCCCTACAAAAATGAAATACCTTGGTATAAACCTAACTAAGGAAGTAAAAGACCTTTACAATGAAAACTTTAAAACCCTAAAGAAAGAAATAGCCGAAGACACCAGAAGGTGGAAAGACCTCCCTTGTTCCTGGATTGGCAGAATCAACATCGTGAAAATGACCATCCTACCAAAGGCAATATACAGATTCAATGCTATACCAATCAAAATCCCAAAGCAATTCTTCAAAGAAGTTGTTGACCAAACAATCTCAAAGTTCATATGGAGGCACAAAAGACCCAGGATAGCAAAAACAATCCTGAGTAACAAAAACACAGCTGGAGGTATAACCATACCAAACCTTAGTCTATACTACAAATCCATAGTTGTAAAGACAGCCTGGTATTGGCTCCAAAATAGACACACAGATCAATGGATAAGGATTGAAGACCCAGATATAAGCCCACAAAGTTACAGCCATTTGGTCTTTGACAAAGGGGCCCAAAGAATCCAATGGAAAAAGAACAGCATCTTCAACAAATGGTGCTGGCAAAACTGGATCTCCACATGCAGAAGATTAAAGCTGGACCCGTACTTGTCACCATGTACAAGACTTAATTCCAAATGGATCAAGGACCTTGATATCAGGCCAGAGACTATAAAAACCATAGTTGAAAGGATAGGGAACTCCCTCGAGCTGATTGGGCTAGGCCAACAGTTCCTAAACAGACATCCAATGGCACAGTCACTGCTACCAACTCTCAACAGTTGGGATCTTGTGAAATTAAAGAGCTTCTGTTCAGATAAAGAGATTGTAACTCAAGCACAAAGTTCCCTCCCTCCCTCCCTCCTCCTCCCCCCGTACCCCCTGCTCCCCCTCCCCACCCCTCTCCCTCCCCATCCCCCAGTGCCTCCCACCCCAATTCCCAGAGAGTCCTTTCTTGTGCATGACTGATTTTCCTCTGGGCCCTCCTCTCCGATGACGTACAAGGACCCAGTGGCCTTTGCCGAACCCTTTCCCGTGTTCCCCTTAGGTATAGGAACACTGCTGTGGCTGCCAATCCTTTGCCTCCAAGGATCTTGGTGCCTTTAGCAGATGCTAGACTTTGTGAGGTCAACAGTGTGTTGGACAATGCGCAGGGCATGCAAAGTCCAATTATGATTGCTTCAGCCCTAACTAGTATAGAGTATCTTACATATCATTGCTCCTCCCATCCTTATGCTCTTACACTCTTACCGCCCCCTCTTCCGCAAATTTCCCTGAGCTTCAAGATGGTGAGAGACTAAGCTGGCCTAGTTCTAGGTGGTTGATATAGAGTCTCTGAAGTTCTGGATTGTGGTTTGTTGATTTTCTTTTGCAGTTTTGCTGCTCCTGCAATGCCCTTCACTCCATCCTGGTGGGCATTGTATGTTACCCCCTGGCCAGAGACAAAAAGTTGTTAGAGTCTTGTGATAAAAGCACATTCAAACGTAGATGTAATAAAAGTGGGAAACCACAGTGAGGGAGGGGTCTATCACCCATTTGCAAAATTGTTACTTTTTATCTGCCAGACTATATGCCCTCCTCTTCTGGTGAGATCACTCCCCCTCAGTAGTAAATGATCAGGAACAAAAGTCTGTGAACTTAATCAGATGTCTCATTACTTATTTGGGTCCTTGGTGGAGGCCTATTTTCCCTGCTGTAACATGGTCCCTTCTCTCCTTCTTTCTGGTGTGGCCCTCCTACCCCATCCCTCCTGTTCATAATCCTTGGAATTCCTGTCTCTAGGTGGGCTGGGTGGGTTTGTTACTAGGAGCCACCTATTAGGGAGTACATACGGCGCTTAATTTTCTGGGTCTGGGATACTTCACTTAATACAATTGTTTCTAATGACATCCATTTCCCAGCAAATTCCAGTAATTCATCATTTTTGATGGCTGCGTAGTACTCCATTGTATAGATGTACCACTGTTTCCTTATCCACTTGTCAACTGTTGGACATTTGGGCTGATTCCATGACTTTGCTATTGTAAACAGTGCTGCTATGAACATGGTCGTGCTTGTGCTATCGAGGTGAACCACTGCTACATGGGGGGTTATTCCCAAAAGTGGAATAGCAGGGTCATATGGCATTTCAATCTTTAATTTCTTTAAGAATCTCGAGACGGCTTGCCAGAGTGGCTGTATGAGCCTGCATTTCCACCAGCAATGTAGGAGAGTTCCCCTCTCTCCACATCCTCTCCAACATTTGTTGTTGTTTGTATTGTGGATTTTTGCCATCCTGACCGGGGTAAGATGATATCTCAGGGAAGTTTTGATTTGCATCTCCCTGATGGCTAAGGAAGTGGAGCATTTTTTCAGATATCTGTTAGACATTTTAATTTCATCCCTGGTAAAGTTTCTTTTAAGTTCCAGGGCCCATTTTTTTAATTGGGCCATTGGTTTCCTTGGTGCTTAGTTTTCTAAGTTCTTTGTGCACTCTGGACAGCAGAGTTCTATCAGATGTGTGGTTAGTGAAGATTTTCTCCCATTCTGTGGGTTGCCTTTGTGCTTGAGTTACAATCTCTTTATCTGAACAGAAGCTCTTTAATTTCACAAGATCCCAACTGTTGAGAGTTGGTAGCAGTGACTGTGCCATTGGATGTCTGTTTAGGAACTGTTGGCCTAGCCCAATCAGATCGAGGGAGTTCCCTATCCTTTCAACTATGGTTTTTATAGTCTCTGGCCTGATATCAAGGTCCTTGATCCATTTGGAATTAAGTCTTGTACATGGTGACAAGTACGGGTCCAGCTTTAATCTTCTGCATGTGGAGATCCAGTTTTGCCAGCACCATTTGTTGAAGATGCTGTTCTTTTTCCATTGGATTCTTTGGGCCCCTTTGTCAAAGACCAAATGGCTGTAACTTTGTGGGCTTATATCTGGGTCTTCAATCCTTATCCATTGATCTGTGTGTCTATTTTGGAGCCAGTACCAGGATGTCTTTATAACTATGGATTTGTAGTATAGACTAAGGTTTGGTATGGCAATACCTCCAGCTGTGTTTTTGTTACTCAGGATTGTTTCTGCTATCCTGGGTCTTTTGTGCCTCCATATGAACTTTGAGATTGTTTGGTCAACTTCTTTGAAGAATTGCTTTGGGATTTTGATTGGTATAGCATTGAATCTGTATATTGCCTTTGGTAGGATGGTCATTTTTACGATGTTGATTCTGCCAATCCAGGAACAAGGGAGGTCTTTCCACCTTCTGGTGTCTTCGGCTATTTCTTTCTTTAGGGTTTTAAAGTTTTCATTGTAAAGGTCTTTTACCTCCTTAGTTAGGTTTATACCAAGGTATTTCATTTTTTTAGGGGCTATAGTAAATGGGATTGTTTCTCTCAAGGCTTTTTCACATCTTTCATTCTGGGCATATAGGAAGGCCTCTGATTTTGGCACATTTATTTTGTATCCTGCCACCCTGCTGAACTTCTCAATTAGTTCCAGGAGCTTCCTGGTGGAGTTTTTGGGATCACTCAGGTATAAGATCATGTCATCTGCAAATAGGGATAGCTTGACTTCTTCCTTGCCGATTTGAATCCCTCTTATGTCCCTTTCTTGTCTTATGGCTTCAGCTAAGACTTCAAGTACAATATTGAATAGAAGTGGTGAGAGTGGACAGCCTTGTCTAGTTCCTGATCGAAGTGGGAATGCTTCCAATTGTTCTCCATTGAGCATAATCCTTGCTGTGGGCTTGTTGTATACAGCTTTTATTATATTGATAAAGGTTCCTCCATGCCTACTGTCTCTAGCGTTTTGATCATAAAAGGCTGTTGGATCTTGTCAAAAGCTTTTTCTGCATCTATCCAGAGTATCATGTGGTCTTGGACTTTGGACTGGTTTACATGATGAATTACATTTATTGATTTGCGTATGTTGAACCAACCTTGTGTGCCGGGAATGAAGCCTACTTGGTCCCCGTGAATGATCTTTTTAATATGTTTTTGAATCCGATTTGCTAAGACTTTGTTGAGAATCTTTGCGTCTATGTTCATCAGGGAGATCGGCCTATAGTTTTCTTTTTTAAGTGAATCTTTATTAGGTTTTGGGATTAAAACGATATTAGCTTCATAGAAGGAATTTGGTAGTGTTCCTTCCTTTGCTATTTGATGGAACAGTTTAAGGAGTATTGGTGTTATTAACTCCTTAAATGTCTGGTAGAACTCTGTGCTTAATCTATCTGGTCCAGGACATTTTTTGGTGGGAAGATTCGAGATTACTTCCTCAATTTCCTTGGATGTTATAGGACTATTTAAATAATTCACAACTTCTGATTCAATTTAGGTAGGTTGTGTTTACTTAGAAATTCATCCATCTCTTTTGTGTTGTCAAACTTCACAGTGTATAAGTTTTTGAAATATGATGTTATAATTCTCTGGATTTCTTGGATATCAGTAGTGATTACTCCATGTTCATTTCTAATTTTGTTAATTTGGGTTTTCTCTCTCTTGCTTTTGGTTAATTTACCTAGGGGTGTATCAATCTTATTGATTTTTTCAAAGAACCAGCTTTTTGACTGGTTGATTTTTTCTATTGTTTTCTTAATCTCGATTTCAGATATTTCTTCCCTTATTTTGCTAATCTCCTCTCTTCTACTGCTTTTGGGATCAGATTGCTCTAGTTTCTCTAAAGCTTTAAGCGGCATTGTTAAGTCGTTTATTTCTGATGTTTCCATTTTTTTGATGTAGGCATTAAGAGCTATGAACTTACCTCTTAGAACAGCTTTCATTGTGTCCCAGAGATATTGATAAGTTGTATTTTCGTTATATTCACTTTCAGGAAATCTCGAATTTCCTTTTTAATTTCTTCCTGAATCCAGTTCTCATTCAGCATCATATTGTTAAGTTTCCAGGAGTTAGTGTGTTTTCTCTTGTTTGATGTGTTGTGGATGTCCAGCTTTAGGCTGTGGTGGTCTGATAGGGCACAGGTTACAATTTCAACTTTCTTGTATATGTGTAGATTCATTTTGTGGCCCAATATGTGATCTA
This sequence comes from Typhlomys cinereus, assembly GCA_023101885.1. Lineage (NCBI taxonomy): Eukaryota > Metazoa > Chordata > Mammalia > Rodentia > Platacanthomyidae > Typhlomys > Typhlomys cinereus. The sequence goes on from JALPQD010000145.1 coordinate 4,996,645, forward strand.
TTTTGGAGAAAGTTCCATGTGCTGCTGAGAAAAATGTGTATTCTTTGGTGTGTGGGTGAAAAGTTCGATAGAGATCTGTAAGGTCCATTTCTTTCAGGGTTTGATTAAGTTCCAAAGTGTCTCTGTTAAACTTTTGACCTGTTGATCTATCCCATGTTGAGAGGGCGGTGTTGAAGTCCCCAAGAATTATCGTTTGGGGGTTGATTTCTTGCTTTAGACGCTGTAGGGTTTTCTTAATGAATGTGGAGGGGCCCGTATTGGGTGCATATATGTTCAGTATTGTTAAGTCTTCCTGGTGAATTGTGCCTGTGACTAAAATGTAGTATCCATCCATGTCTCTTATGATTTTCTTTGGTTTGAAGTCCACTTCGTCTGATAGCATAATGGCTACCCCTGCCTGTTTTCTGCTTCCATTTGCTTGTAGAATTGTTGACCAGCCTTTTATTTTTAGAGCATATCTATCTTTTGTGGTGAGATGAGTTTCCTGCAGGCAGCAGATTGATGGATTGTGATTTTTAATCCAAGTTTGTAATCTGTGTCTCTTGATTGGTGAATTAATTCCATTAACATTTAGTGTTATAATGGAGAAACTATTGTTAATTCCAGACATTTATTATGTTTAGTAGCTTTTATAGGTATATTGCTTCGCTTTTAATGGTGTTATATTTGCCTTCTGTTCTCCTGGTATGCCTGTTTTTTTCTTCACGCTTGAGTATCATTTCTAGCATTTTTTGAAGGCCTGGTTTGGTGGACATGTATCCCTTCAAGTTGTCTTTGTGCTGGAAAATTTTTCTTTCTCCCTCGATCATGACTGATAGTTTTGCAAGGTAAATCAGCCTGGGTTGACATTTTTGCTCATTCAATACTTGAAGTATGTCTCTCCAAGCTCTTCTTGCTTTTACTGTTTCGACTAAGAAGTCATTTGTTATTTTAATAGGTTTACCTTTAAAAGTGACTTGATTTTTCTCCCTTGAAGCTCTCAGCACCAGTTCTTTATCTTGAATGTGGAGTGTTTTAACTATTATTTGCCGTGGCTTCTATTTTGGTCGTATCTGTTTGGGGTGCGGAATGCCTCTTGTATATGGATGGGCCTCTCTTTTTTTAGATGAGGAAAGTTTTCCTTGATGATCGTTTGAAAAATTTCCTCAGGGGTGGTATTTTGAGATACTTGCTCTCGTATTCCATGAATACGCATGTTAGGCTTCTTCAGGGTGTCCCATATCTCTTGGATATTTCTCTCAAGTATCTTTTTGGCTTTAACAACCTCTTCCATTGAGCTGGTTAGTACTCCCACTTTATCTTCAACGTCTGAAAATCTGTTTTCTGCTTCGTTAGTTCTGTTGATAAGACTCTCTGTGGAGTTCTGGGTTGAAGATAACTTGTCTTTTAGCTCAGTTTTAAACTCTGCTTGAGTTTGTTTTAACTGCTCTATGCCACTTTTTGTTTCTTGCACTGTTTTTCTCAACTCCTCCAGATGTCTGTTGTGTTCCTCTTCAAAGCGATTGATTCGATTATGTAATTCCTCCCGGATTTTCTCTTTCATAGTATTGAACATGGTAATGATCATATTTTGAAAGTCGTTATTCTGGGTCAGGCTTTCTTGGCCTTTTTCCGCGGGTTTCTTCTGGTTGGAGTCTAACATTATGTGATTAATTTCTTCAGTGGGAAATTTGTTTACTTGAGTGTTGCTTCTCATGGATTTGCACTTTGACTTTGGCATTGTCATTTTAACTCTTAAGATCTCTCAATTTCACTAAACTGAATTATTTGGCCTGGGGTCCTGGTGGGCGGGCGCGGGCGGAGACTTACCTAGGTCGCAGGGTGAGGACCGGCTGGACCGCGTGCGCCTCCTGACCGGCGGAGCGGGGTGGGGTAAAGGGAGGATGGGGGCGTTGGCGTGGAGCTATTTAACCCGAGGGCAGCTGGGAGGGGGCCCGGGCACAGGGGGAGGTCCTCCTCGTCCCTCGGCCCTGCGCGCGGCTCAGGCTGGATGGTGGGAGTCGGCACCGGGTCCCTGTGGGCTGACCTGGGGTCCTGGTGGGCGGTGCACGGGCGGAGACTTACCTAGGTGGCGGGGTGAGGCCCGGCTGGACTGCGTGCACCTCCTGACCGGGGGAGCGGCGTGGGATAAAGGGAGGATGGGGGCGTCGGCGTGGAACTATTTAACCCGAGGGCAGCTGGGAGGGGGCCTGGGCGCAGGGGGAAGTCCTCCTCATCCCTCGGCCCCGCGTGCAGCTCCAGCTGTATGGTAGGAGTCGGAGCCGGGTCCCTGTGGGCTGACCTGGGGTCCTAGGGTGCGGGGTGAAGCCCGGCTGGACTGCGTGCGCGCGCGTCCCGACTGGCGGAGCGGGGTGGGGTGTAAAGGGTCATTCATATTCTTACACAAGTTTCCAGGTATTACCTACTCTGACCTAATCATGCTTCTGAGCTATATGCAAAGTGACCACATCATGAGCTAGATTGGAAAATAATCTTCGACCCAGGAATGGATAGAGTTCCCACAGTATCATTTATCTCCTAAGTACTTTAGAGATTTTATTTAATTATTTGACAGTTTCATATACAATGATGAATTTATGCCATTTTCACTCCATATTACCCAAGCCCACCTCTCTCCTCTTCCTGACCAGTCTCCCCCTTGCTGTTGTGTTCTTTTGTTCTTCTGTATGTGCATCCTACTGAATTTCATCTGAGTTTCCATTAATGTCATGTGTCTGGGCTCTTGCTGGAGAAAGGATGATGTATCAGTAAGTATCCCCTTGGGAAAAGTATGTCCCTTCCCTGCCATCCAGGATTAGCCCTCTTTAGTTTCTGTGATCACGTGTATTGTCTTGTGATCACATGTATGGTGTCTTCAGCAATATGGCCTTACTATCGGGAAGGTATGGAGGGCAACCAACAGCAATGGCAAAACCCTATATTGTTTTGGAGGTCTTTGAGATCTCACTGACCAAAAGCTTGTTAGGAGCTATCATATAGATGGAACAGGGAATTTTGTTTAATTCCCTATGACTTCTGGTAGGAGCATCTCAGAGAAGTTCCTTTTATCCCTTTCTTTCCTCTTTCTGTGTAAAGCTGTATATGCTATCTGTTTACACTATTTTAAAAAGTGTATTTTTAGATGAAAATATTATGGACGGTTTCTGTCTGGCTGTGACTTACATCATTAGTGTGGCTTGCTACTCCCAACTTCTTCCTGTGCCCTACCCCTCATCTCCGTCCCCTTTGTGCCTTTCCCCTTAGTATTACCCTTTCTACCTTCTTATCACCTCTGTTCTTTTATCTCCCTTCCTTTAAACCTCTCCCAGTTAATGGTCTCTTTGTACTTTTCTGACTGTTACAGGTATTCCTACTTAAGTATACAAATCTGAAATTTCAATGCTAACATCCATGTTTAGGAGAATATAGGGCATTGAAATTTGGAGCATTTATAAAATGTTCTAAACTTCATTAAATTTCCTCCCATTCAGAAGTCAATTTCCCTCTCTTTGAATCAAGGTGAGTTTGTGAATAATCCAACCAGTACAATATGTCAGAAATTACACTATGTGATTTTTGTTGCCAGGCTTTAAAAACAATCCAGTTTTCACTTGGTTCTTTTGAGCTGAATAATGTGAGGAAAACCAATTTCCATGTAAGAAGCTTAATTGCCTTTCAAATATTTTCCCAGTTAAATCCAGTCTTATGACTATACCTACAAAGGAATCAGAGATTGGAATGCAGTGATACCATCTTGGATACTAAGCCATCCATCACCTCAGCTGATGCCATAAGGACAAAAGAGTCACACAGCAAAGCTTCAAATAAATTTCTAAACCTTAGAAACTATAAGCATAATTAAAAAAAACTGTCATGCAACCAATATGGTGATGGTTTATTGCGCTGGAAATTTAACCGGAACAAATACTGCAGATGTTTAGTTAAGATTTAAAGATGTGATATTATGATAAAATAACAAGACTCTGAAAACCCTAACTGTCTTTTTGTATGCTACTAAGATGATGGATGTAACTGACATCAGAGTGGGAGGACTTTGAGGAGCTGGTTGTCAAGGGAACCTGGCTATGTGAGAGAGGGTAAGAACTTCAGCCCCACCTCTCAGTCTCCCATGAGGGAAAGAGAGCTAAGGTCTGAGTGGATCAGTGGCATTGATGTAATCAGTTGTATCTGTATCATCAAGTCTCCATCAAAAAATGAAGAAGAGAGAGAGCAGAGAACTTCCCAGTTGATAAGTCCACAAGTCCATGAAAACAGGTTCCTACAATCAGGACATTGTCAGGTACCTTGTGATGTATTTCTCCATCTGCATGCTCCTCTGCATCTATTCTCATATGCCTTACTTATCACATCAAACCAGTGGCCCTGACTGTACTGACTGCTGTAGCATATTAAGCTATATAAACCTAAGAAACTAAGGAAGGAGGGGAACCTCCAAATGTATAATGAAACTACAGATGCTCGTGATGGGCACCTGAAGTGGGTGAGTGTAGTCGTGTGGTACTGAGACATTAACTTGTGTCATTTGATAGTATATCCAGGTAGAAGAGTGACATAATTGAGATAAAGTACAAGGCACAGTCTTAGTGACTTTTCTGCTTCTGATAAAATACCCTGACAAAAGTAACTTAAGAGAGTGTCACAGTTACACACCTCTGCTGCTGTGAAACAACACTGAGACTCAAGCAACTTAAGGGGAGAAAATGAGATTTATTTGGCTTATGGTTCAGAGAAGATATCGCACATTAAAGGGGAAAAGGCATGGCAGATGGTGGAAAAGCTGGAGACAGCACAGGCTATGTGCATTATAGAGATAGAGAAAGTAAGAAATAAACTGCAAGTGCAGGCTACTAGAGGACACAGGATAGGGCTACCCAACCTCAAAGCCATCCCCTATGAAGTACCTTTTTCCAGCAAGGCTCCAGCTCCTAGAGGTGTCCTAACCTTCCCAAATATCAAATGACAGAGAGAACGGGTTGATTTTGGTTTGTCCTTCTAGGGAGGATAGAGTTCATGATGGTAGGGAGGGTATGGAGACAGGAACAGGAAGCTGGCTGGTCACATGCATCCACACTTAGGGAGCTGAATGAGATCACAAAGTGAGTCTGGACTATAACTTGAAGGCTCATTCCTAGTAACATACTTCCTCCTCCAATGATCCACATCCTTAAAGTTCCACAACCTCTCCAAACAGCACCTATGGGGAGCATTTTACATTCAAACCATGATAGACACCAGTCTGTATCACCTGGGAAATGGTTTGTTAGTAGAAAAAAGTCTCTATATCATTTTGGTGACCAAAGGCAAAGTTGAGAAAAGGAAGAAAACACTTTAGGAATTTTCCCCCATATCTTTTCATAGAGAGCTCCAAGACACCACACCCAAGTTACACTCTTCCTATAAATCATGATCTTGACTTTCTGTTGATGCTTCTCTACTGTTCATTTTAGTATGTGAGTGTGTGTATATAATGTGCATATGCACATCCATATGGGTAAATATGCCACAGCATGTGAATGGGGGTCAGAGGATAATCTCACGTGTTAGTCCCTGACATTGATATTTTTTAAATGGGGGGGGTCTCTATTTTTTTTGTGCTGCATAAACCAGGTCAGATGGTGGGTGCTTAAGTTTCTAGGGATTCTCCTGTTTCTATGCCCATCTCTTTATGGAAGCATTGGAATTATTATTTTTACATAGGCTATTTAATTGAGAGGGAGATAGGAAAGAAGGGAAAGAAGAGGAGGAAGAGGAGAAGAGAGAGAGAGAGATTAAGTAAGGGAGAGAATTCATACCATCATGACATAAGTGTGGAGGTCAGAGGACAACTTTTAGAAGTCAGTTCTGTCCTCCATCATGTGGGTTTCTAGGGGGTCAATCTCAGGCCACTTACCTTGTGAGCAGGTGCCTTACTCACTGAGCTATCTTCCTAGACTTTACATGGAGTTCGAGGATTCAAACTCAGGTCATCATTCTTGCTCGGCAACTGCTTTTATCCCACTGATCTGTCTCTCCAACCTAGCTTCCTTTCAAAACTAAGGCTTTAGGCAAACTAAGAGGCTGTAAAAGTACACTTGGCTTGATCCCCGGAAAGAATAAAATAAACACTGAGAGTCAAATCAGTGCTACTCAGTGACTTTGTGAGTTGAAATGCATGTAAAGCCAGTTGCACTTCTGAGATTGTCCTTCCTTCTCCTCGTCATGAGAACGTCCCTCGAATTCCAGGGAAAGCAGCTGCCATTGCTGCTGCCTTCGTGTCATCAGCCTGCTGCTTTCTTTTGTTGCTTCCCATGAGCTCACTCTGAAGAAGTGAGAGGGTGGACACTCATGGTCACCCTGCCTCAGAAGCCCCGAGAGAGCCACCAAAGCCATTGGAAACTGAAAACCGACCAAGGAAGTCTTGGCGCCTGATTTTTCAGTTGTAAACGAGGTTGATAGAAGCAGACTGACTTACAGAAAAGCATTTAAAATCAGATGTACATGGCTATTAGAATTCTATAGCTTTGAGGATAAAAGTCCTCAGGGCCTTCTATTCAATTCTCATTCTCCTCATGAAAACAAACTGAAGCTCAGAAAGGAACAGGGACTCCCATAAATGTATTTGTATGTAAGCGCGTAAGAGGCAGAAACAGGGAGACACAACTGGTTTTCCAAGTTCTCACCTGCCGGTTTTTCTCATCACACTCTGAATCAGTGCTTCATAAGCATTCATGTACATGCAAATCATTTGGGGATTGTTTGCAAAAAGGCACTGAAAGAGAAATAACCTTGGCTGATGTCCTAGCCAGCGTTTCATTGCTGTCCCAAAACACCCGAGGAAACAACCTTATGTGGAGGAAGGATGTATGCTGACTCAGAGTTTCAAAAATTTCAGTCCATGACTGAATGACTCTGCTTCCATTGCTTTTAGGCCTATAGGTAAGCAGAAACATGATGAAAGGCATTCCAAAAGAAAGGTGCTCAACCATGAGGCAGAGACACACAAAGGGACTAGGAATAAAATGTGCCCTTCCAAAGCATTCCCCCAAGTTATCTACCACCTCCAACACGGAGCCTACCACCTAACAGTGCATTTGGTAATAAAATCATCAATTCCATAAGGCATCCTCTCGTTCTGATGATTTCTCAATAGCGCCACCATCTGGGCATGATCCTTCAACACAGGAGCTTTCTTTTTTTTGGGGGGGGGGTTAAAGGGGAATAATTCGCATCCAAACAGTAACACACATCTCATCTCCTCTTGAGTAGGTTTTCTTCAACATCTTTTCCTAAGGTATACCACAGAGGTCTTAGATTCTGCAGCTGTAAGGGACTCTTGCATGATGCTGCTGCTGTTGGGACTTGAATGCCACTGTGAGTGGCAAAGCTACTGGCTGCAAACACAGAAAAAAGTTTACAGGGCAGTCCCAATGACCATGATCCTTATTTATATATTTTTTATTTCATGAATAGGCCATTTGTCATGTAGCATCTCCTTATAATCTCCCTCTGAGTCCCTGTTGACTTTTTTTTGCCACTTTCCTTAGTATCAACAACAGGAGATGACAAAATAAAGAGGCACAAGAGAAGAAATAGAAAGAAATGTACTGGCATGGATAAGTCCATTTCACTTCTCTTTCCTGGTCCTGGTGCAAAAGATTTATTGAAGGTGGAGGTAGAAACTGGTTTCAAAACAAGTTCAGGGGGTTATTTCTGGATTTCCTGTCCCTTGTACTCATGGAAAATCTGGAGTGTGCAGTATGAATATATAATAGTATGCCCAGTTTTCTTGTGTGGTTTGTGGAAACTGGTCACATTGCTTTATAGCCACACCACATATATTTAAAGGTTATAGCTATGCAATGGGGTTTTAGTCCAAATGATTCAGAAAATTGCTTCAATTGCTTTCTTTGTCAGAGCAGTTCTGGCTGATACTTAAAGAGTAGAAAAAGACCAGCAAAACTTGTGCCTTCTATTTATGCTATTCAGGACCTTCAAATTAAGATAGATTATACTCCTCCCTAATTTCAGAAGATGTAAGTGCACAGATAAACTAGTTCTATACTTCTCTAGCTCTGTGACCTTTATAATCTGAAAGATTTTATTTCCCTCACAAGGTCTTATCAACCTTACTTGTAAAATAAAGAGATAGACTCCACACACACACATGACCACCAATCCTTTTCATTCCAGTTACTATGTACAGCCCTGAAAAAGGGTAGGTGACAAGCAAAATGATGACTAACAAGAACACCTATTTGACCATGTTCTTTACCTTCTCTTATTTCTAAACTATTTTAATGTGTGTGTGTGTGTGTGTGTGTGTGTGTGTGTGTGTGTGTGTGTGTGTGTCTCAGAGGGCACTGTGTGTCCTGTGGAGGACCAAAGGAGACTTCAAGAATCATCCTGGATTGCTTCTACTTCCCTTTTGCTTTGCTCTTGGATTTCCCAGGTTTTGCCCACCAGGGCCTGAAATACAGGCCACTGCCTTTTCTGCCTGGTGTTTTTAATGTGGGACCTGAGATCTGAACTCAGGACCTTGTAAGGCAAAGTCTTAAACCCTGATCCATCTCTCCAGCCCACAATGTGAGTTCTCTCCATTCCCCTTCTGTTATTTCTTAACAAAGAAGAGAGGCACATATGATTAGACCCAAATAAAGAAAGGAAGAGAGGGGAAGGAAATAGAAAAGACGGGAGCAAGTACTTGCTTTCAAGATGGTGGAGTCTAGTTTATTTGGCACATAGAAGGCAGCAGGAATCTAAGCCAGCTCAAGGAAACTGGTCAAGTGATCTTTTTATGCCTACACAAGGAAATTTCACACTGTGGCCTGTCCATCCTGACAATTCCAGCTAGGTATTTGTTCTTCCATTTGGGATTTTTGTTTTTCTGAGTTGAGGAGGAGTGCTTATTCTTATGAAATTTCCCCTTCCAAACCACAGAAGGATAGAACTATAGCAGAAACAAGTTTTCAAAAAGTGTTAAAATAGACTGTTAGTTCAGGAACCTGAGTTTAGCAATCTAGGGTTGTCTTCTAACCAGCAATGTGTCCTTGGGGGGAAAAAATCCTCATTTCATGGCATTGGTTTTCATGCAGAAAGTTAAAGAAAGTCAAACTAAAAAATCTTTAAGTTCTTCTGTAAGGTAATATACCAAATATTCAGTGTTTCAAGTGTATTAAAGCGCCTTGGAATATGATGGCAGCAACCAATACTGCCATCTTGTGGCCAAGACAAGGTTTGTTCTAAAGCCTCCTTTGGACACGAAGACATCAGCGATTGCATTCATTCAGTGCCTCTCATCTATCTATTATCTACCAGAGTTCTCATGGGCATTGAAATACAACATTTATATGCGATGGGGCACACTCATGAAATCAAAATACACTTTCACAAAAGGAGCGAACCTACCACCCAAGGCCTAGAGGACCCCTTATTTTCTTTTCAATCACCACACCCTCCACATTCATAATGAATTTCACAAATATAATGGTGAGAAACAGGAGTCAGATGCAAAGTTACTGCCTGCCTCCCCTGCAAAGTCACCATTATCTCGATTAGTAATAAGAAATATGAGCTTTGCTTATTTTCACACTTTAAAGATATTGAGTTAGTTATTTATTGTGCTTTATTTTTTTCCAGTCTGGCTCCTTTTGTCTGGTATTAAGCTTCTGAACCCCATCCAAATTGTCATGGGTACTTATAGATCACTCCTGTCTCTGTAGGAAGTCTTAAAGAGCCTCCTGAAAGTTACTTTAGGATTAAATTGTATTTTTACCAAAAAGGAGTATTATATGTGGTAACAATACTCATAACCCTCCATTAAACAGCACACATAGTCCTTATTTTATTTCATGATTGTTTCTGTACACATTTTCTAAGATGATCAATACCCATAGAGTTGTGTGTACAAACTGTTTTTCATTGCTGTAACTAGATCAGAATGCTCGTGATGAGATGTGCCTGTCATCCTAGCACTTGTTAGCCTGGGAAGGGAGGATGAGGAGTCTAAGGGAAGCCTGGATTGCATGACAACCATTCTCAAAAGTATTTTCTAGTCTCTGGGTTATTTCTCCAACATCATATTCCAGAAATACATCTCTTGGGTCAATGTCTTTATACTTTCAATGTATACTTAGAATGCAGTAAGCAATCACAGACTTGGGAAAGGAACTGGTACAAACTAAGTCCTTAGTTTATCTCATTGATATAAACCAGGTTTCTATCCTTCTTCCTTTCCTCCTTTCTTTCTTTTCCTTCTTAGTGTTCTTTCAATTTTAGGATGGAAGTAGGGTATTACACTTAAAAAGCAAGTACTCTACCCCTGGGCTATTCCTCCATCTCTACTCAGGCTCTTTAGTGACATTCTCTCATTTCATGCTCTCCAAAGCCCTGAGAGATACATGAAATTTTATTATTGGAGACAGTAAACTCAAAGCACATAGAGATGGCTAATTTGTCCAAAGCGATAAAAGGAACACTGTGTCAGAATCACCGTAACAAGACTGTGTTATTACAAAGCCCAACACACTTGATCTCTATCCCCTGCATGCGACTCCCCAAGTTAAGTTTGAGTGATGCAAGTGAAATACATCTCAAATTATCCAAAGGGCCTGCACTGTTGCTAATGAACTGCACTTTCTAGACAGAAACAAACTACACTTTGTTTGCCCTATACATTGAAACAATGGTAATACCAAGGGCTTTCATTTTCTAGCAAGATCTAAGGAATAAATACTAGATGCCCAATGTTTTCTTGCAAAGAACAAGAAAACTTCCCCCATGTCTATAGTTCAGAATTTTTCTACAATGGGGTAAGAGTTTTCCTTCTTCTTTTCTTGTTTCTAATAATGTGTCTGAGTGCTATCTCTTCCCTGCCTCACCCCTCTGACTATTTTCCAAAAGCTGTTGTCATAACTGGCTATGGCTCTCCTATCGTTATTCTCAGAAACAGCTTAAAGCTGAAGTTAAAGTTGCTGAGTTTTTGGATGTCCTTTTTCACTTCTAACTCCTATCCAATTCCCTTGCTTCCTCCTTCTCCTCCTAACATCCTGCCAAGTGCGTAAGTATTTATTTCTCTCCATCTGTTCTTCCTAGTGGCTTCTACCACTACAAACAACCTACAAAATTGTAGCCAATCTCCCAGGTGATTGGAAATCACCTAGGAAAAGTGAGAGAAGATTCCTGAGGAAGAATAGTTAAGAGGAAGAAAAGGTCAGTCAGGGTTTTGCTGTGAGCAGTCCAGGGGACAGCTTATGCCATCGACCACAGAATCAAAAGCTTCAAATAGGTATACAGTAGCATGGAGCAATATAAATGACTACACAAATGCATGTGCCAGCTCTCTGCCCCCTAGCTTAGGACTAAAGTAGAAGGACACAAAACTGAAATTCTCCCTGCAATACCCTGACCCTGATGCTAAATGCTACAGCAAGTTTGGCAACTAATGGGAATTAAAATCATGTCACTTTCAAAAGTGACACATGAACAATTAAATAGTCGTATCTATAAATAAACAATAAACTTCAATCATTATCTTACAACTTATACAAATTTAATGGATGAATAGACCATAACTTCAATATAAGACCAAATAAGAACAACAATATAAGACTCAATAAGAACAACGAGAGCATCAAGAAGTCATCTCAGAAGAAAATACAGACATAACTTTTTATTACCTTGAGTTAAACGTGGTTTTCTTAGATGAGACAATAAGATATAGCCAAGAAAAGAAAAACTAGAAAAGTTAGATTTCATTGAAATGCTAACAAATAAGATAAGCTAGACAAAAGCGAAAAATTTCTAGAACTATGACTAATGCAAACTGACTCAAGATGAAACATAAAACATCAAACCCATAACAATTCAAGAGTTTGACTTTGCAAGTTTAAAACTTTTCAGTAAAGAATAATCCAGAATCACAGCTTCACTTATAGAATTGTACAGAATATTTAAAGTAGAATCCATACCGATATTTTCCAACTTATTAAAAAAGGAGAGAAAATACATCTAAACTCCTATGATGTCATTTGTACTCTGAAGCCAGCATCACAGTAACATATCCAAAGAAAATTAGGGATGAGTATCTGTCTCCATTACTTATCTTGTTGCTGCAATGAATACACGAACTGAACAATTTTGGGGAATATGAGCTGTTAATTGATGCTCGTAGTTCACGGTTACAGTCCAACATGATGGCAGGAGAATTCACACAATATCAGCAGCAGAGATGACTGACTGGCCACATTACATCCGCAAGAAGAGCTGAGAGGGCACACACCTTTCAGCTTTCCAGTCTGTAGAACTCCAACCAGATCTCTCTACCCTGTCCACCTACTTGGGGAATGATAACACTCACTATAGGTTGGGTCTTCTCACATCAATTAGATAATCACCCACAAAGCTTCTCAAAGGTGTGCATTAACTACATACTTAGCAGGGTCAATTCTCAGTTGTCAAGTTGACATCTATAACTTCCACAATATCCAGTGTGAATCTGATGCAGGCAGTCTTGCCAAAATAAGTGCAAATCAATTCAAGGTATAGTAATGGGACCATGTAATATGAACAAATGGAATTTAGCCCATGAATTCGCTGATGAATTTGCAAATGAAAATGAGTAAGTGCAATATGTACATTAATAGAAAGGGTGTAGAAAATTGCATAATGTCAATTGAGACAGAAAAGGCAATTTGGCAAAGTCTAACCACCTTTGTTTGTTTTCATGCACTAGCAAAGAAAAACACCAAAGGAAGTTTAGAAAACAGCTTAGTTTATGCTACCATGTGCTTAGCATGCACATGGGTTTAATCCCAAGCACCACTTAAAACATATGTGGTCAGTCTGGAGAGATGGGCTCAGGGTTTAAGACTCTGACTCACAAGCAGAAAGACTTGAGTTCGGGTCTGAGATCCCACATAAAAAATGCCAGGTGGAAATGGTAGTACCCTAATAATTCAAGCTCTGGAAGGCAGAACCTAGGAAATCCCAGAACAAAGCAAAAAGGAGGTAGAAACAATCCAGGATGATGCCTAAAGTCACCCTTGGGCCTCCACAGGGTACACAGTGCTGTCTCACACACACACTCACACACACATACACACACACATACAAATGCACTCATGCACAAAAATAAATAAAAATTTTTAAAAATCTCAGATATGTTAACACACAACATTAACCCCAGCATCAGCACTCAGGAGGTAAAGATAGGTCATCCTTGAATACATAGCAGGTTCAGTGTCATCCCTGGCTGCAACAAAACCCTGTTTCCAAAGTGATAATAATGATAATAATAATAAACAAAATAATAATATAACATTAAAAACGTCAATAAGATTCAAAGCAAAGGACTCAGAAATAAATTTAACCAAAGAGGTGAGAGATTTTCACACTGAAAACCAGAAAACATTGTTTGACAGAAAGTAAAGAAAATTCGACAACATAGAATGAAATTCAGTTTTCAAGTGCTGGATGACTCCATAGCGCTAAGAGAGCAATAATGTGCAATGCAAAGATTGTGTAACTTATGAAAAGGACATTTAACTGCAGGGACCCTAAGTAGTCAAAACAACCTCAAAAAAGAAAAAAAGCTAGAAGACTCACACTTTCTATTTATTTAGCTATGTAAAGAACAAAATGCTGATACAAGTTGTAGTGTGGAAAAGCCTTGAAAACATTATAGCAAATGAAAGAAACCAGATACACAGAGCATGATTTTATTTATTTCAAATATTGAGAATAGTTAATCCATTGAGACAGCACACAAAGACAGTTGCCAAGAGTTAGAGGAAAGGCAGAATAGGGAGCAATTGCTTAATGACTGCTGAATTTCCTTTGGGGATAATGAAAATATTTTGGAACTAGACATTGTGGTTGCACAACATTTAAAATGCACTAAATATCACTGATTTTTTTAAGTTGGCTTTCTTTTTTTACTTAAAAAGTTTAATTTGAGATTGTGACACTTTAAATTGAAAAATATTAGAACCGTTATGCTTCAATAGATATGATCAAGAAAGAGAAAGCACAAATCATGCAATAGGAGAAATATTTCTAAATTCTGTATTTGATAAGAGACTTAAATCCAATCTATAAATCATGGCATACTCTTGTATTTCCAGGACTCAGGAAACTAAGTCAGAAGGATCTTAAGTTCAAGGGCAGCCTGGGCAACATAATGAATTCAAGTTCAGTCTAGGTTACACACCTATCTCCAAAAGAAGCGTATTCAGAAGAATCTTTATTCAAAGTAATGAGCTTTTATAACTCAATAGTTAAGCATGAATAATCTCCCACTCATGCTCATGTAGACAACCCTAATTTTTTGAAAAGGACATGAAAATAGAAAAGGGATTACTTGGAAAGAAGAAGGGGTTCATCAGGAGTTTGGGTAGAATAAGAGAAGATAATCGGGGTTAACATGATGATCAAAACACATTAATATATGTATGAAATAAATTATTTTTAAAAATTTAAAAATGCGGGCTGGAGACATGGCTCAGGGGTTAAGCCTCTGCCTTGTAGGCGGAAGGTCCTGAGTTCACATCCTAGACCCCATGTATAGACGCCAGGCGGAAGCGGGGGCAGCCTGCGTTTCTGGTTCTGGTAGGGCAGAGCCTGTGAATCCCCGGGCAGAGTAAACAAGGAGGAGGTGGAGGCGGTCCATGGTGGTTCCCGAATTCGTCCATGGTTCTACACACACACACACACACACACACACACACACACACACACACGTACACGCACACCCACGCACAATTGAATTAATAATATTTTTAATTAAAAATGCCAAAATTGAAATGGCCAAAAGATTTAAAAGGATACTACTTCAAAGATGCACAAGTGGCACATAAGCACATGAAAAGCTGTTCATAACACTAATCATTAGGAGATACAAATAAAAATCACAGCAAGAAACCACTTCATAAGATGTTTCTAACCCAGAAAATGAACAAATGTAAACATGAACAACACTAAGCACTAACAAGATAATGGAGAAGTTTGAACTTTTACACAGTGCCGGCAGAAATGTAAGAAGATTGATCTTTTTGGAAGATACTTTGGCAGTTCCTCAAAAGTAACACACAGAGTTACCACACTCCTAAGTACAAGCTTAAGATACATGTAAAGACATGTTTTTGAAAACAATGTAAGTGAATGTTCACAACAACGTGATTTATAATAGACTCAAAATGGAAAGTGTCTATCAACTAAGAAATGTATAAACAAAATGTAATACGTCCATATGTGGATGTTGTTGATTTTTCAAGAAACAGTTTAAGTCTGTGACGTCTTTTTCTGATTCTTTCTACTTGGACTGCAGATTTGTTGACGGACCATACCTTCCTTCATATTGTGTCTATAATGTCTTGTGAGAACTGAAATTGTCACTGGAGCAGGGTCAGAATCTACATGACTTTAGCAGTCTAGGCTCAAACACCTGTCCCCAACATCCCAATTAAAAACATGCAATAGTGAAAAACAGAAAAAGTCTTGTTCAATGTGACCACGTTGGAAAGAGGAACAAATAAAGTGGTCCAATGAGCTCTCAAGTCCATTTTGGGGCCCTGCTATGAGGTTAGCTTTAAGCATGCAGATCTCAGCAGCCCTGGTCAAAGTGTGGTCTCACCCATTATCAATGTCTGGGTTCTAGTCTCTCCTGCAATGTGGTCTGCTGAGTTGTCAGAACCAAAATCTCATCCTGGGAGAAGAAAAGACTGTAGAAATTCTAAGTCCTTGGGGGAACCTTGTTTTAATACTCTAATAGCCAAAGGGAGGGGAATATATGTCTATTATTCCCGGAAACTTTTGCTTAAAAAAAGCAAAACATATTGCATATTCCAGGAACTTTCTGAAAGAATCATTAACAGACCACATTACCCAATAATTTACATTCAAAACACTGTCTGAACCCTTCTCAAAATTTTCATTGTTTCCTCCAATCTTAAACCTTTGAATTATGACCCTTATTTGGTCATAAATAAGCCTCCTTTACATGGAAATACCTGTTGCTAAAATAGTCACAAATCTTATAAATATCCCCAATTCGTTACTTGTCAGTACTACTAAGTCTTTTTTGAGGTAGTGACCATTTTACTGAAAAAGGAATAAACTTTCTCAGCATATTTCATCCATTCTCTGGCTTCACTTGCTCTTCGTTATTTCATTTGCTCTTGCTTAAAATCCTTATTCTGTTAAGTGAAATAAGTCAGACTCACACAGACAAGTATCATGGTTTTTTGTCTGATATGTGGAATGTAAAAGAAAAAAAGCCTTCAAATCAAAAAAGAAACGATCAGGTGAAACGAAGGTGGGATTGTTTTGAAGAGATTTAGAGGGACCAGAATTTTTAACATTTTCAAGACAGAGTCTCAAAAATAAGCTATGTACCCCAGGCTGGCCTCAAACTCACAATCCATCCTCATCTCCTTCCTGAGCATATTACATCCAAACCTGGTCTATGTTTTTGTATTTATCTCCACCAGGGTTTGAGTTCCTCAAGAATATGTATTTTAAATTTCCATCTCTATCTGATATGATATGCATATGATCTGAAATATTATAAGAAAAATTTTTAAAGTTTTTAGTTGAGAGAGAGAGAATGACCATGGCACAAATGTGGAGGTCAGAGGACAAGGGACAACTTTTAGAAGCTGAAGGTGGCTCTCTCTTTTCTCCAGAGGGGCTTCTGGAAATTGAACTCAAGTTGCCAGGTTTAAGTTCAGATGACTTACCTGCTGAGCTATCTCACTGACCCTGTAAAGACTTTTAAGTGCATTTTCATTTGTGTGTATTCATTGCCCCCAAACAGTTCTTCATCATACTGTACTCCCACAGTGTTTAACCACTGCTATAATTTATGGTCCTATCCCATCCAGTATTCCTTCCCTGTTTCCTAGTCCTTAATCATCTCTCTCCTGATTTTATGACTTTGTTTTTAGGTTCTATATTTGAGGGAAAGCATGCCTTTCTGAGTCTGGCTTATTTCATGACTATGATGAGGGCTTTTAAATAAGAATTTATCGAATGGCTGGCAGAAGAAAGAATGAGTGAACCCAGAGCATGCCAAAACCTTTTGAAAACCATTGAAATAAAGCAGGCCAAAAAGATGAAAGCTCAAATGAGGACAATCCAAAAAAATGAGCCAAACACTTAGAGACAGAATTAATTGAGACTACATAACAAAATTTATTTAGATGAAGAGGACAGAATAAAAATTTAGTTTGGAGTTTCTATCTCCAGTGATTATGCAGATGAATTTAGGATAGAGAGCAAGTATCAGTCAAGATAATCAAGCCTGTTGAGAAACGTAGGCGAAGCAATATCATTTTTCATGTGTTGCAGTTGGTATTAGTAGTAATAGTTTCTCTTTTTTTCCAGTGACAGGGCCTCATTATGTAACTAAGTTTGGTCTAGAAATCTCTGTGTATCCCAGTCTGCTCTGTGATTCAATACCCTCCTTTGCCCACCCTCCTAAGTTCAGGGACTGTTAGAATGCAACACCTTAATCAATAATTCTAGTTATTCCCAAATTTTTTTCTTTTTAATTCTATTAACAGTGAATTTATGTGTTTTACTCACCTGCTAGCCCACCCCCATCCCATCCCACCCTACTCCTCTCTTTTTCAATGTATTTCTACCTCAGGAAGACTGATCTTGGAGCCAAAGAGTCTGAGGTCTGGCTCAGGTCTGACCTATTTTAGGTACTTCATTATTTTGCATTTGTCTTTACAATGGGAAGAGGTGGTCTCCAAGTATCACTCTAAATCTAAAGTTCTTACACTGAAGGATGACCCGGATCCATTCATGTTTGGCCTGAAGTAGATAACACAAAACAGCCTGAAGTAAATAATCCAAAAGAACAGCAGAGGGCGCCATCACATAAAAGGTAGAGAGAATTCATAAGGCAGAGGAACTGAAGATCATTTTCAGATTGCAATGGATCTTTACATTCGATCTTTATGCTTTACAAAATCACCAAATTGACTTATAAATGGAGTTTTGTTATTTTGTGCGTGTGTGTGTGTGTATCACAGGGCATTGTGTATTCCTATGGAGGACAAAGGGTGACTTCGGAAATTATTCTGGATTGCTTCTACCTCCTTTTTGCTTTGCTCTGGGATTTCCCAGGCTCCACTCACCAAGACAAGAAATGTAGGCCGCCACCATTTCTGCCTGACAATTTTGCATGGGACCTAGAATCCAAACTTAGGATCTTCTGCTTGCAAGGCAGAGTCTTAACCTCTGAGCCATCTCTCCAGCCCATAAATTGAGTTTTTAATACATGATTTGTCCTCATCCAAATTTCATGATCTGGAGCAAGATTCTTCCACTCTGTGGCTGAAAGAAGCTCCAAGATACTAGCTATGTTTCTAGGCCCATAAAATGAGTTAAAAGTGGGTCATTTCATGGGCACTTGACAAGGTGACTATACCCATGAAAGGCAAATAGGACAGTGGAAGATCTATTCAGCCACAAGGAACTGAGTCACCAACATTTGTAAGATCTCAAGATGCACTGATTCTAGTCCAATGGATGATAATGTTTATGTTATAGTCATGAAACAAGGTAACAAGACTAAATTATAATAGACTTTGGACTATTGTGGGCCATCCTGTAGGCTGTATGTTGGGAGAAAGTCTGATGACTTTGTGACTCTTGAAGTTAAATACCTCAGATGCCACTAATACTGAGACAGGAATGGAAGGACACTAGGTGGCTATTGTGTAAGAACATCAAATGAGTAAATAAGTGGTCTACCTGCCTCTTGGGATCATTACACTGGAAGCCATTATCTTTTTTTTTTTTATTATTCAATTGTGCGTGTGTGCGTATGTACGTGCACGCGCGCACGTGTGTGTGTGTGTGTGTGTGTGTGTGTGTGTGTGTCTGTCTGTCTGTGTGTAGAACCACGAACGAATTCGGCAACCACCATGGACGCCTCCACCTTCTTCTTGTTTACTCTGCCCCGGGATTCACAGGCTCCGCCCTACCAGGACCAGAAGCGCAGGCCGCCCCCGCTTCTGCCTGAGGTCTATACGTGGGATCCGAACTCAGGACCTTCCGCCTGCAAGGCAGAGGCTTAACCCCTGAGCCACCTCTCCAGCCTGGAAGCCATTCTCTTAAGAGAATTCATCTGTCTCCCCGCATCTCTTCAAGGAAAATAAAGTCCTATCTCAGTTGGAGCAGGCTGGTTTGCAGAGATTGGAGGAGATAAATCACTGTATTGGACACAATCACAAGCCGACCTAATCTTTCTAGGTTGAATAAAAGGAAGGGAGTGGTATGTAGGAAAAGTTTTCATTTGATATTATGTATCGAAAACGCTTGTTGTATTTTGAGATTTGATAAATTTAGTGTATTTTAAGATGTTTTTCCTAGTCAAATTTATAACATAGAGACAGATGCAATCATCTGTGGAGTGAGATGCACTGTATTAGATATGGAACGCCAAGAATTGTTACTTAATAATGTTCCCTTAAGCAAAACTGAATTTTCCATGAAATTCAATCTTACACAGACTGAAAATAAACCTCTAAAGCCTGCCCAGATAAAGCACAAGGTTCTCGTGATATTAAAACAAAACTGGTAAAAATGGAATGAACTAAGGTTTACACTTTCTGTGGCTGGAATCATTGACACCGATAGCTGAAGAAACAGTCTTGGAAAGCATTTGTGAACATTAACCAGCAGGTAAAGAGAAAGATTGCACCATTAAACTAGATTAGAAGTTCTTAGACAACACAGCTAGTTTTTACCTTAGCTACAGGTTGCCTAGTTTGCACAGAATCTGATAAAGCTCCATAAAGATTACTTTTATTCATGCCTTAAGTTCTTTGTGTGCATGCTATACACATAGTTGTGTGTAATATTCTTTATCTGAGAATTTGAAATGACAAAATCCCACCGTCCTTCCACTTTAAGGATACATCGTAGAGCTAAACTTTTAAGTTAGTAAACATTGTTTTACTCATACTGCTAATGTAATGTGCTTTCAAAGTGTTTGGAAGATTTAAATTTTGGCTGCAAATTGTTTAACTTGAAGGCCTGATTTTCCTTACAACCTTAAATCTGTGAGCTTGGTACAAAGTCCTGGTATGGCATTTCTACTTGGCAGCTATACTTATATTCTCTTGTAGCGAATGCCCTATTGAATCAATGCAATATTAACATAGCAACTTAACTTAGTGTTACCATTTTTCCTGTCTCATGGAAGAAAAAGTTGACCACCTAATTCTTACTTTATAAGAAACACGACTTAGAGTCATTAAGGACTGATCTTTTAAGTGGAAGAGAATTTGTGTGTTTCATCTAAGTGATTATTAATAAGTATCTGTTAGGAAGTTTAGGAAGTGAAGGTAGTTCACAGTCCATGAACTAACACTTTACAGCATAGAAATGACCTGGTATTTAGTAATCCAAGTATCTTTCCCATAAACAATGGCTTTATGACATGAAAATTTTGTACAAATTTTTAAATCTGCTTCCATTTTATAGTTTGAAATCATACATGAAAACTCAAAAATAATCTCTCATGATCTAAAATTCATATTATGGCTCAAATATAACAGGGCAGAATTCTGTGTGAAATCATGAGAAATCTTCCTCTTAGAAATAAAGAGAAGCTGTCATTTCAATTTCTGTGCAAATAATGAAATCATGCAATGCTTTTAAAAAAGGAATAAAAAGTGAAGATGATAAGGGCTAGCTTGGTGGGTAAGGATGCTTGCCTCCGAGTTTGACAATCTGAGTTGATCCCCAGGGACCCATGAACTCACATGGTAGAAGAAGAGAAGCAACTCCTGAATGTTTTGTGTGTTGTGTGTGGTATGTGCATGGGTGCATGCACATGTTCATGCACACACGAATAAACAAATAAATGTTACAATATCATTCACTCTTTAAATTGTAAAGATAAGAGGATTATATGACTGGAACCAGACCTTTAAACTCATCAGTTCAAAACCACTGATCTGAAAGTTAGCCCAAAGACAACAAAGAGGCTTAGAATGCTTTTGTTAAAATTAAAGATATATAAACTAACTAACTCATGAACTAAGCAACGAACTATGTCTATCACCACTTTTCTGCATGGTAGAACTCAGGTTCATCAGCCCTGGCAGCTGGCACATGTGCCCCTTTACCTCTCTAGCCTGCCACCTCTGGGCTTTTCCATGGCATCTTCCTGTGATCCAGCTCCTGTCATCGGGTTTGTGAGACCAGAGTTTTTACCTGCCCAGTTGTCTCTTGTCCTATCATCCTTTATACCTGTTGCAAAAAGTCTCCACAGGTGTCACAGTTAGATACACATGTCAACCTGATGGTTGAGAATTCAAGCTCTGGCCACATTTGTAGAGAATTAGTTGAGTTAAGCCCAGAGCGAACCTGCAGGAGATTGTCTAGTGGATGGGAAGGTCCAGCCCATGGTGTGTGGCCCTGGACAGGTGAATAAAATACAGACAGCTGCTTGAGAGAGTTGGTATCCTTGTGTATGCTTGGCCAGACATGTTGGTCTGGCAAGTAAGGATCGTCCCTCTCTTAGCTGTTATGCGGATATGTGGTTGGTTCTCTTGTCCCCTGGTGTTGGTGTGAGCTCTCCTGCCAAACTGGACAAGCAACTGTAACCAAACTATTATAAGAGAGAATGAACACCTTCTTCCCTTAAGCTGTTTTTTCATGATTTTATCAGCAACAATGCAGAGCAACTGCTACAGCAGGAAAGGGGGAAAGGTGACTTCCAAAAAAAGCAAAACTGAAACTTGCTAGGTTGCCAAGGGCTTAGCTCCAGAACTTGCACTTTCTAATTTCCCTGCACCATATTCTGTGGGTCAAAGAAAGTTGTAAGTTTAGCTGGGTTTTTTTTAATTCTTTTTTTTCCACTCATACAAACTTAATAGGTACCCCATTCCCCTCCCTCACTTCACCTCTTCCTGGATTCCCTTGCTCCCTCCCCCCTTTTCTCCTTCCTTTCCCCCTCCCTCCTTTTCTTCCAGTGCTCCCTCCCCCTCATTCCAGTTTTAAGAAGTGGGGGTGGGGGTATGGGCTCCAGATTCTGATCAGATGAACCATATACATGTTCAAGAGAAAGACTTGTGGGACACCACCATTCAGGAATTTAACAACCCAAACACTGAGTTGATGGTTCTGGGACAGACAGTAATAAAGACTAAAAGAATGTGGAGGTGGGAAGAAATTGCTAAGTAACATCAAAGATAGGTCTGTGAGGAAGACTCAGTGGGAACTTTAGATCATGCTAATATGGTTATCTCCAGCAAAACTGTAGAGTGTGCAAGAATGGAGTTAGCAGGAAAGGTAGAATGATCTGGAATTGGATTTATTTATTTATCTGTTTATTTTGAGACAGGATTACATGTGTCACCAGCTAGCCTTAAAGTTTCTACTGAGCTGAAGATGACCTCAAACTCTTGATACTCCTGTCTTATCCTCCTGCTTCTCCTTCATGAGTGTTGGGATTACAGATACATACCACCACACCCAGTTTATGTGCTGTAGGAATCAACCCAGAGTTCTATTCATATTTATCAAGCACTCTACCAACAGATAAAGCACCAACTCTCAAGTTTGAGTCTATAGAATAAATACTTGTATCATGTTAAGACTACCTTTCTAGAAATACAAAATATGAAAAGTGAGAGGAAAGATCTGTGCTGAGACTCTTCAAAATTTTTACTTGTTTATTTTTAAGACAGTCTTCCGTAATATGTGGATGCTAGTTGCAAAGCCACTTAATGACATATTCAAAGGTAAATCTCTGTAATACCCACTGTAATCACAAAGTATTATAAACAGGAGGGAAGGGGAACAAGGTCCTCAAAGGAAGGAGATAGGGAAACATACTTCAGTAGAGAAAATAGGCCACGGTCATGTATTGCATGTAAGTAGCAAGACATCTGGTGCAGTTCACTCTCACTTCCCTCCCTGGTCATTTGGGACTGCACAGGTTTGATCTCACCAATCAGGGAGGATATAGGGACTGGCAGGTAGATGGTAACTATCCCGCAAATGGGACACTGACCCCCACCCCACTGCTGTGTCCTACTCCTATTCTTCATCTAACTTTGAGTCTCCTCTTATATTAAGATCTTCATTTAAACAGTCTTTATCTTTGGTTAGAAGGTGACCTTTCATACCAATCGGGATGCAGCCAAAGGCAGTACAGGAAAAGCAAAACTGACAACAACAAACCATAATTCAGAACACCAAAGACACAGACAACAGGTCACCACTCCTCCCCTTTATAATGGCTGTGACCTGTTGTATCTCTACACTGCCAAAGAGGGAACTGAAATATTCCAGATACCTACAATCCTAGAACTTCAGGATACATATGTGTACTTTCTCATTTTGAACCTCCTTTTGACCCATCATGAAATGCAGACAGAATTTTCTTTCCTTTATGATCATCAATGCTCACAGATGTCAAGGAACTTACCTAAACCTGGTTTTCTTCTCATGCTTTCTTGGGCACACAAAGGCACATGCAATATTGATGGGATAAAGTGCACATTGGGGCATGATGAACTTTATAACATTATTTTGAGTCTCCACACATACTGTCTGTCTGGCATTTCTATTGGAAATAACAGTGAGGATGGGCTGGAGGGATGGCTCAGGAGATGGGACTCTGCCTCGCAAGTGGAAGGACCTGAGTTCAGATCCCTGGTCCCACGTAAAATGGCCAGGCAGAAAAGGCTATGGCCTGAACTTCTGGCTCTGGTGGAAAAAGCCTGAGAAATACCAGAGAGTGAAGCAAGAAGGAGGTAGAAGCAATTCAGGATAATTCCTAAAGTCACTCTTGGTCCTCCACAGGGATACACAGTGACCTCTGATACACACACACACACACACACACACACACACACACACAGAGAGAGAGAGAGAGAGAGAGAGAGAGAGAGAGAGAGAGAGAGAGAGAGAGAGAGAATAAAATAAAATAAAATAAAATAAAATAAAATAAAATAAAATAAAATAAAATAAAAAGAGGCGGATCAGGGGTTAAGCCTCTGCTTTGCAGGCAGACAGTCCTGAGTTTGGAACCTAGATCCCATGTATAGACGCTGGGCAGAAGTGGGGGTGGCCTACCTTTCTGGTCCTGGTTAGGGCGGAGCCTATGAATCCTGGGGCAGAGTAAAGAAGGAGGAGTTGGAGGCGGTCCATGGTGGTTCCCAAATTCGCCTGTGGTTCTACACACACACATACACATATATACACACATGCACACACACACGATTAAATAAATAATAAAATAAAATAAAATAAAATAAAATAAAATAAAGGAAATAACAGTGAGGAAGCCATATCTCTGCCTACATGAGGAGAATGCACCCATCAATTCCATCTTTTGTTGTTCAGAGACTCCATCTAGCTTTGCTCTTGTTTTCATTGTGTTTTCTTATAGAACACTGCCTCTTCTTTTGCCAGCCCTAGTCCAGACCTTGTGTTTTATGCTTATTTAATGGTTTCTATGATCCCTTTATAGAATGGTCTTGTAATTTCTCTGTGACACGAACCATAATTTAGAACATGAAAGACCCTACATTATTCACCCAGAACCAGACAAGCCAAATCTCTCCCCATCCTAAAGCTCAGGGAATCTTGCTGAAGAGGGGGCGGCAAAATTGTAAGAGTGTAAAGATGGGGAAGACCAACGATATGTGAGATACTCCACATAAGTTAAGGCTACAGCAGCCAAGATCAGACCTGCAAAATGGCTGACATGACCTCCCCAAAGTCTAGCATGGATCACAGGGGAGAAGGCTTGAGGCAGTGGGATCCTTAAAAGTAAGGAATTAAACAGTCATATAGAGTCTTATGCTAATGGGAAGCCCAAGAAGGGGCCTGGGGCTATGCCACTGCATCCTGAACCCTCATTAGAGGGAGGTTTGGTGCCTATAAAAATGGAAGATCCAGGGGATGGGAGGGATGAAGGAGAAGGCACTGGGAGAGGAGGAAAGAGGGAGGGAGGTGACAGGAAGTGGGAAAGGGGGAGAATGCAATGGGGGATGATGGGGGACAGGAGGGAGAAAGGAGAGGATGAGGTACCTATTGAGCTTGTATGATTAGGAAAAAACTAAAATGTGGGAGAAAAAATTTTCCATAACTAGAATCAGAAGAAAATTCCATACAGTGATAACTTTGTATGTTATTCATATTATCAGTTTTTCCTTGCCTTGCCATAGCCTAACTTCATTACAAAGGGAATCTTGCATTTTTGAGATGGAGCTGTCAAGATATGATGTCAAGCCATGGCAAAAAGAAAAAAATGCTTGGGGTGTTTACTAGCACTAGGTCTTAGGTGTGTGTGATTGAGCAACTGAAAAATCCCAAGTTAATTCTTGCTAGAGCAACTTCATTACAGGCATGATGGTCAAATAGGTCTCCATCTCTATTGACCTATTTCTTAGTGCTAGACAATGTGTTAGCCCTGGAACGGGATCCAAAAGCTCTTTGCTAACTGTCGTTTAACTCTTTAACTCTACATTTGGCAAATCTTGGGAACTGTACAACATGGCTGGGGAAGCGGGCCAAAGGGGAAAGTGAGGAGTCTTAGAGAAGTAACTGCTTACCACCCACCATCCAAAGGTGTTCAGGAATATAATGACTGGAATAGTGACACCTGGGCAGATATGCTGTGTGTGAACCTTGTAGAGTCTGCCTGGGGGGACTCATATTCAGAATTCAAGTATGTTAATGATATTCTTCTAAAAACTCCGAGACAAAAACTTGCAGGATGTGACTTTTTCCTTTACATACCACAAGGACCTTACTGATATGGTCCTTTGTTCAGAGTTGTTCATTTTCCCATATTATGTATTCTCCCCTTTCTGCCAAAGTGACTACCCAAGTAAAGAGTCCCCCATTTCCCTTACAGCCTCGTGTGTCATGAAAAAATCAGTGGCATGCTGTGGAGGAGCTATGAAGCACTTTCCTGACAAACTGTAAAGAGGAGAAGGCACCCCCTTTTCTGCTTCCTTCACTCTGTTAGATTTGCTAACAGAGAGAGCCTTTGTCTAAACTCCATGTGGACAAGGGAGATATACTAAGATTGGCTGAGGACAAGGAGTCTATATCTCTGAATCTTTTAAGTTTTTTTTAATTTATTTATTCAATTGTGCGTGCGTGTGCGTGTGTGTGTGTGTGTGTGTGTGTGTGTGTGTGTGTGTGTGTGTAGAACCACAGGCGAATTCAGGAACGACCATGGACCATCTCCAACTCCTCCTTGTTTACTCTGCCCCAGGATTCATAGGCTCCGCCCTACCAGGACCAGAAAGGCAGGCCGCCCCCGCTTCCTCCCATTGTCTATACATGGGGTCTAGAATCCGAACTCAGGACCTTCTGCTTGCAAGGCCCTGAGCTACCTCTCCAGCCCCTATATCTCTGAATCTTAAACCATGCATACAGCCAGACTGGAATACTGGAGGAAAATAAGACTTTTCCAAGTCATTGTCAACTTGCTTTGTCCCAAAGAGCCAACAGTCAAAAGTGTATCCAAACATAGAATATATTTGTGGGCTTCTCTTTTGGTTAATCCTTGGATTCACCTGAGCACAAATATGTGTATCTATTACTTTCTAATTACCAAGTTAAAGAGACATGAGCCTAGAAAGACACAGTTAAGGAGATCTGACATAGATGAAAGCCCCACTGCTGAGTGATAATAAGGAGAACAATTCTTTTTGTGCTCAATAGCATTCCCAAGCTAGGTGCCCTCAGAGAATGTATTGATAACTTAGATGACTTCAGGTACCCCTACTGTCATTCATGCTCCACTCTAAAAAGTATGATGGACCAGAATTGGATGTTACTTTCTGTAGTCAGTGAGACAAAAGTGAGTGGTACAATACAGGAAGTAGTGGAAGAAAGAGTCAGCTGGTCAGCCATATGGGTTGTTAATCCTGGGGGTGGTCCCTGGATTAAGAGAAAACATAATTAGGGGTAGGGAGAATTCTTGTCAGACAAGCCTGGAGACCCAGAAACCCACATGCATACATTTATAACTCTAGCACTGAGGGTGGTAAAGACAGGATAATAACAGGAACTGACTGGCCACTAGACTAGCTCTAAGTGCAATGCAATACCTCGTCTCATGGAAATGCAGACAACGCTAGAACAAGACACTGACATCCTCCACTGAACTCCGTGCATATAGGCCTGTTCATCTGCATACACATGTGCATGTGCACGTGCACGTGCACACGCACATGCACACATACACTCCAAAATTAGAACAGAATGCCTGTATGCCCAATTGGTCAGTAGGATTTGTAGTGTCTATGTTTATGATTTGGTACCTTAAACAATAACTTGATACTCTCTAAACAAAGTAATTTCTTTGCTGTGAAAAGGAACTATTTTTTCTTCAAGATAATCTATTATTAATGACAATAGACAGAAATGAAGAAAATTAGATTGTGAAATGCCATCTTAGGCATCAAGATCTGCATTAAGATCTTGATGTATGGCACACTTGTTGCAGAATTGGAGCTGTGACCTTGGAGTTGCTTAGCAAGAGCTCATTTTAAAGGTCTTTCAGGAATGATTATTTTTATTATCCAAGTCTAGAGCACCATAAGGCAAGCACATGAGCCCCCAAGTAGACACTTTCTGAGTTGTTCAACATTTTACTAAACATTTGGGCACACAGATATTCACTTTATACTTGCAACAACCCTGACAGGTAGTGCTTATCCTCATCTGGCTGAAGATAAATCGGTTCAACTGGTTGAACATCCTCAAAATTGTCTTCAGCTAGTATTGTGAGCCAGCCAAGACTTGAAGCAGGCCTGTCTTCCTCCCAAGCACAAGCCGAAAATAAAGCTCTGCAGTGGAAATGAATGTAGGAGGGACAAAGATAAAGCAGACCTATCTGTATGAGCTGGGTCAGCTCTCATGCCTTCAAGCTCAAGTGTTAAGCAGTTAACTAGAGACCCGTTTTTACAGAATAACTCATGATTTCGTGATTCTTGAGAACTGGTGACAGCTGTCCAGGACAGTATTTTAGCCACTGACCTGCTATGAAAAATCCAGAATGGCAGTGTACCCTAAGAAGATGGGGAAGGCAAGTTCCTGAAAAATCCACAACAGAGATGGTCATCTAGCTTAGGCAGAAAGACTTCCAGCTCTTTGGATCTATTTCTTGAAACACAGATACCTGATTAAAGAGAAAGTTTATTATGGGAAACAGCTTTAATTCTAGGCATAAGGTTTGTTTACATGTTTTCCAGAAAGCATTTTTTTCCCTTTAATGTAATCTGCAGGCTATTTTGTCATCTTTTTAGAATTGTTATGCAATCCCCATGCTCTCGTCTAAGAGTAAAAACATGAAAGTCAGTTTTAGCATCAATTTTAAACATTGGGGAATAAAAAGGAAGCCTTTCATGTTGCTACCCAGTCATCTGTGTGTTTCTTGTTTGTTTCAAGGCAAGACCTCTGGCCATCCGGGGTGGAATAGGGATTTGGGCATGAAGGGGCTTCATGGGAGCGTACACAGAAGTGTCTAGTGTAGGTTGACTGCCTCTCTGTCCTCTGGGACTTAATGACAAGGTCTGTTGTTTGGGTGCTACTTCAACCTAGTGATAGAACAACAAATAACAGAAGGACAAGGTCCCTGTGGGAGGCAAGCTGGAGTTTGCACAAGAGCATGAGTTTACAAGATGAGCCTCTGGGGGTAACCACCAACTCCAATGCATATTCTACCCTTAAACATACATGCCAAGCCAGAGTCTGGCAACAAATCAGTACTCAGAATCATTCAGTCAGAGAGAAAATTGTGAATACCAACAATGAACTAAATGAGAAAATCACTCATTTATTAATCAAACAACCATTTATTGTGAGTTCTTGATGTGGTTCTTTAGCCAGAACATCAACATTCCTTTACTAAGCTGGACCCTTGTCATACATTGACTGTTTTTTTTTTTACTTCCCTAAATATGATTGATTGCCACTGCTTTACTTTCATGACTTGTTGCTTCAACAAAACACCTCATCCACGTGCCTTAGAGGAGATGAGGTTTCACTGACTCACAAGTCCAGGTTACAGTTCCTCATGTCAGGGAACTAACAATGGCAGGAGCTTGAGGTAGCAGGTCACTTCACATCCACAGGGAAAGCAGAGAACAATGAAGCACTGCATGCTTGTTTATTCTTTCCCTCTTTACACAGCCTCAGGCCACCTGCCTAGGGAACTCACAATGGGCTAGGGCTTCCCATGTCAATTAATGCAATCAAGATAATCCTTCACAGGCATGACCAGAGGTCAATCTTAATCTAGAGAATCCCTCTCTGGTGTCTCCACATGCCTGCCTCATGTGTGTCTGACACTTAATACTGAACAGCCACATAGAATCCACTGAAAATCCACAACTGGAAACTTATTTATTATTTATGTGGTGTATCAAAAACTCACCTCAAACTGGCTTAAACAGTAAGGTAGTGTATTTGTTTCCAAACAAAACCAAAGATTGTGGGTAGCCACTGGAAGGGGAAGATGATAAGGAGTTTCTTCTAGCATCTCCAGGAAGAATTTGGCTCTGCCACACCTTGATTCTGTTCCTAAAAGACCCAGTTCAGACTTCCAACTTGAACTGTATGGTAATAAATGTCATGCTAAATATTGTTTTTTTAGCAACATGTTATAGCAGCAATAGGAAAAAATACAAATAAGGTTAACGAATG
Source organism: Typhlomys cinereus (assembly GCA_023101885.1). NCBI lineage: Eukaryota > Metazoa > Chordata > Mammalia > Rodentia > Platacanthomyidae > Typhlomys > Typhlomys cinereus. Next base: position 5,026,321 of record JALPQD010000145.1, read on the forward strand.
GCCAATAAGCACATGAAAAGATGGTAAATACCACTCCTTGTAAGGGAAATACAAGTCAAAACTATATTGAGTTAGTAGTGAAAGTATTACTTCACACCCATTAAGGTGGGTGGCTAGGATAAAATTGAAGAGAGAGAGAGAGAGAGAAGAAAGCAAAACAATAGACACACTGCAGTTTTATCTACATCTGCAAGACTTGCATAAGATTTTGCTTACTGACATTTCATCAAAGAAAGGGCAAGATCCAAAATGTATACTTTCACAAGAATTGCATGGGAACTGTCTTATCAACACCTCACCACAAATGTAGAAAGATCTCAGCAAGCTCCACACTTCTCTGAGAGGCTAATGAGGCTGTCATGGTTTGAAATGTGTCCCCCACAATCTCATGTATTTGGCAAGGTCATATCACCTTGAGAGGTGGAGCCTTGCTGGAGGAAGGTGGTCACAAGGAGTGGGCCTTGAGGTGGATGAGTCCCACCCTACCTCTAGCAGAAGTCAGCCTTTGCAGCAAGCAGTTTGCAGCTCTCAGCTTCCAAGATGTCTGCAGTGACTTAGCCTCCTCCATCTTTGGACAGCCAGCCATGCCTCCTCTGCTTTGAGAGACTGTTTTTCCCCTCTGAAACCATAAGCTGAATAAATCTCCTTTCTCCCATAAGTTGCTTGACTTTGGGCGCTCTCTCACAGCAATAGTAAAGAGTAACCATTACAGAGGTTAATACTGATAAGGAAGTAAAAGAGGAAGGTTTCCTCAGTGGTAAAACCACTGACTTATGACACTTGCTGGAGCATGAATCAGTTCAGGCATATGCCATCAAAGACAAACTAGATGAAACACTGTGGGCCACACAAGTGAAAAGACATGGAAATAAAAGAGAGTCTGGTAGGGGAGATGAAGGATTGAAAGAGGAAAAGGAGGGAAGATGGGATTCGGGACTAAAGGGTGAAGATATTATAAATCCACTATATTCACCCATGAAACATTAGAAAACATAGAAGAGAATGAAGAAAAGAAGCTTCGCACCTCCCTGAAAAACAATTGAGGGTTAATGCTGGATGGGGGTGCAGTTACTGTTCTCAATAGCATATCCACTAATATATGATTAATGTTCTAGCAAGTGCCTATGCACATGCCATTAAAAGCAAGCCAGATGAAGCTCAGTGGGACACAGATGCAGAAAGTATCAGCTGTAATCTAAGTAAGGCTGGATTCTCCTTACACTTACAAAGTTATCAACCATAGTCAAAGTCGTATGTTTTCTGTCCTAAAACTAGGATAATTTCCCAATGGCTTCCGTTAAAAACAGTCCTTGAATTTCAGGCAGGTTAGGTTACCATGAGTGCAAGTCAACAGACTTATCCTCCAATCAGTTAGGCTCACTCCTTCCCCACCTTGCATTGCTGTCATTCAATGTAAGAAGTACTGATTGCGTTTTGGGGAGTCTGCTACCTCCAATGTTCACTGCTTTTTTAACAACTCAGGTTCAACCAAAGACCATAGGCTCAGGTGAAAAGTTCAAGGCATCCTTGCAAATTTTCCCAGTTGATTCAGCTGAAAGCCTTGGAGTACCTCAGCTCTGGTCTTCTCCATGTCTCAATATCCTTAACAGTCACATTATAGAAGTTTCTTGGTTTACATAGTCCTGAGGATCAAACCTAGGGATTTGTACATGGTGGATAAGCACTCTTCCAATTGAGATGCGCCCACAACTTCTATAATGTGACTGTTAAGGATACTGATTAGGCATTTCATGGGTCAGATTCAGAACTCAGGAGCTAAGGTACTTTCCAGGTGATATGATACACATGAACATGGGACCTCTTCTGTTACTCTGTCCATCTCTGTTCCTCACGGGTATGGCCTCTCCTATTATCCTGCTACTGTAAAATGAGACATGGAGAGATGGAGACACAAGGATCAGAACTGATGGTCATCCTCAGTTACATAGACTGTTTAAGTCCTATTTGGATTATATGAGACCCTGTCTCATAAACAGTTGCATTGTAACTTTTGGTTTTATTATGATCTCTCATTTTAAGAGTTGTAACTACCTTGAGGTCATTCTGATGTGGAGTTATGAAGTTTGCTTACAGATGGTCTGGACTTATCTTACTAAGAACCACCTTAGGTGCTGTAGCAAGGTGGGGCATAATGAAGATGAAATGGGCTACACACTGAAGGAGCTCTGAATTGAGAGAAGAGGAGAGAGATGTAAACAGTTATGATAAGATCTGACAGCTGTTGATGTAGAGCTATGACCAGAATTTTAGGAAGCTGATTTTGTATGAGAGGTTTGGTTACAGAATTGTATCTCTGTGAAGGGAGATGATGAAAGACAACTTTAAATTTTTAAAAATTCATTTATTTATTTGGAGAAAGAGAGAGAGAGAGAGAGAACTGTGTGTCCCTGGGGAAGACAAAGGGTGACTTCAGGAATCATCCCGGATTGCCTTCTAACTCCTTTTTGCTTCACTCTGTGATTTCTCAGGCTCCACCTACCAATGCCAGAAGTGCAGGTCACTGCCGTTTCTACCTGACATTTTTATGTGGGACCTGGGATCTGAACTCAGGACCTTTTGCTTGCAAGGCAAAGGCTTAACTCCTGGACCATCTTTCCAGCCTGAAGAAAGACAATTTTAATAGTTCTGTTTACCAAGAAGACTCAGGCAGTCTCCCAATTCCATCAGCCTGAAGAGGCACAATTGTATTTGTTATCCTCTCATGGGATCTTGTTCTCATGTTCACAGTTTTAGTACTTGGCTACATGACTCTAAAAGTCTTACTTAATGATATGCATATTTCACATTTAGATTTATGTAAAAAAGTTATGTAAACAATTGCTCATCGTAAGATTGTTTGGAGTATGTTTGCAATAAATTTTCAAGGGTAGTTTTGACTAAAGACAGATAACCTTATATTGCTATCATTAGATGAAATTTCACATCCTTATCCTTACCTTACCCTAACACCTTCAAAAGTTATTCTAATGAAGGATTGGCAGTTGTACAGATGGAAAATTAAGAGATTCCTTAAGTTGTTCCAAAATCGATAGATAATAAAATTTTGCCAGAACATGGCACATTTGGGGAACAGCCAGTTGGAGGTTCAGCAAGGTTCTTGGAGGTTATGTGAAATAAGGTCACAGGAGAGATATCAGGCAAGTTGAATGAAGTCAGACTAGTAAATACAATGTTAAGGACGCTGCTCTCAAATGGAAAAATAGTCGAAACTCTTGAAGGGGTTAAATTAAGTGAATTAAATGTGTATCCTTGAGTGATCACTCACTCACCAGATTTTAGCAACATAAGCTGATAGAAACCTCAGCACTCCAAGGAAGCCCAATCCAGTTTGATTTTCTAAAATATGTGACACATATGATTTCTACTACTCATCTGAAGATAGCATAAATCTAGGTAGGAAGCCCAAACCACCTTCTATCTCCAAACCTGTCTTATTTCCAGACTCTATTTAAGTTCTACAATCTTGAGCAAACAATGCAAATCTGTTACAACCTCATATTCCTGACACGAGAATAGTTCTCTTTAAGGATAGATTTGGGTAACAGATTAAGACTATCTGACAACCTTGGGCATTCAAAAAGTATTAATATTTCTTTGCAATGTTTAAAAATAATATGCCTGTTACCATGTGAATTATAAAGAATCACCCATACATATCAAAATGCATATTGGATTGTAATAATGATGTTATGGGGCTGAGGTGGGAAAAGGAGAAGATTAAACTGTCATGCCATTGCCAGAATCCCCCCAACCCTGAAGACAGCATACCCCCATTTCTAGTATCATTTTGCCTTCACATTCACCACAGCATATGATATGCCACAACTCTATCCTTTCACACAAAAGTGTTCACATAGCCGGTTTTAGTTCAGACTGTAGAATTGAAGAATGTCTTTTTCGCAATGCTAAAGGCACCCACATTCATCTAAACTAGAAATCATTCAGAAATGAGGGGGAACTTCATCAGTGCCTCTGAGGTTGCACCAAAGACAGCGCTGCCCAGAAATGTTTTTGAGGTCCTGCGCCTTTTCCCCTGCTCAAAGAGTAGCGTTCCCTTTGGGCTCAGTGTTTCTGTCTAGGGCACAGAGATCTTTAACTCACAGTTACAATTCCCTAGCTGAACAACAGCAATAACTCTTAGTGCTGCAATGGGCTTCCTGGGATCCTGTTAACGTTGCAGAGTACAGTGATTGAGTTGGCATGAGATTTGGCACTTAGAAGCGATGCATGGTGATTTCAAAACATAGCATCAGCTAAATGGGTCCCTGGGCCTGAGCCAATCTCCCAGAGCTCCAGTTCCAAGACTCACTGTTTGCAGGATCCTGACACTTAGAATTCCTTGGAGGTGGGGGTATTATATCCAGAGCTAGTACAGGGCTAACCTGAAGAGAAACTTTGTAGCTTTAGTTGTTGCATTGTGGTTTTAAAACTCCATTCATTATTTTGTACTGACATTAGATAACACTTAACTGTGCTTGGATTACATCAAAATCTCTTAGCCGTGGTCATGGTAGAAGGGAGGGGTGAAATGAAAATCGTTAATAGCTTTCATTCACTTATGGCTAGCCAATTTAAGTTCTGAAAGCATGTTACCGTTCTTTCCTCCAAAACCTCATAGGATTTCATGGAGAATAAGCATTGTGTGAAATCATTTGATCTATATCCTCAGCTGTAAATAACCTTAGACTTAGCCTGCATATCTGAACAATAATTTTCCTATGACCCACTGCAGGGTTTAACAGCCTTAATCAACAAAGTGTTGCAATAGGTGGACTTCAATTATCTCCAACTGCAATCTAATCTTCTGTTCTTCAGTCTTCTGTGGGACACAAGACTTCCCATTGGATATTTTCCAGCTGATCCTATTCTATCCCTGTTAGTTTTCTCTCTCCAGCAATCATCCTTTGATATGCTCTGTGTGCTTACCTTATAATTGACCCAGTTAATCCTTGCAAAACTGTCTGCAAATCGTACTGTCTCTCATGGATTGATTCAATATGACCAGTGACAATCAGAAAGATACAGAAGAAATGGAAATTTCCCATTGTTGCTATTCTTACCATTGATATCTCAAAAAGCTTGGTGCTTTTTACCTTATAATTGACCCAGTTAATCCTTGCAAAACTGTCTGCAAATCGTACTGTCTCTCATGGATTGATTCAATATGACCAGTGACAATCAGAAAGATACAGAAGAAATGGAAATTTCCCATTGTTGCTATTCTTACCATTGATATCTCAAAAAGCTTGGTGCTTTTTAGTAAAATACATGTCATACATGTCCATAGTAGAAAATTTTTGAGAGCATGCTACAGTATAAGAAAGCAAAATATGTTCTTTATTCTGGGTATTTAGACCCAAAGGTTTGTATTTCCTTATGTGTAAGTGTGAGAGAGTGTGTGTGCACACACACACGCATGTATGTATGCTTCATCAAATTGGGGTAATATTATATTTGCAGTTTTATAGTATGTTTTTTATTTCACAGGAAATTTCTCTGTTATTACCCAGTCTTCCAGTCATGACTTTTGTAATGACAGTGTAATTTTCTTCCTTATGGATATATCTTAGTTCATTTAGTTATTCTCTCACCACTGAACATTTAACTACTTATAATTTGTCATCATCTATAATCAATATTATATGATTATTCTTATACATAATACATAAATCTTTGCTCACATTTCTCATCTTTTAAGAAGTGTATATTTGTGTGTGCAAATATGCATAGATAGATAGATAGATAGATAGATAGATAGATAGATAGATAGATATCACATGTTTTAAAATTCTTTGCCTAATGTCACAGAACTAATGCACAGCAAAGCTGAGAATTTTTTAATGGGACTCCTATAATCTGCGAACCTGTGATGGATTGAGGCTATCAGATCATATCTCTAAATAATGTTATATCCAATTCATGTGCAGACATTAGATGACGAATGAGCATGTTTTCAGTTGTCCTTACTCTTGGTCTTAATCAGTAAGGTGTCTCTGGTAAGACATATGTGGTATGAGTGAAGCTAATGTTTGAAGAATAAATAATTGTGGAAATTTATGCTCCAAGGTAAGATGGGTGTTGTGGTACACATCTGTAATCCAAGCACTGCAGAGATAAAAATAAGAGGATAAGAAATCCAAGGCCATTCTCAATTACATAGGAGATTCAAGGCTGTCCTGGACTACATGTGACCCTGTCTTAAAAAATAAAAATGGAAAAAACACTTCAAAGTAAAACAAGGTTCACTAAAAGTACTTCATATTTAATGAGAAAACGTCCATCAGATTTTAACTAACTATGCATTTAACTATGTATTTTCTTGAAGCTGGCAATAGTAACCGAAGTATGAAAGCCTCCTAGAGTAAACTGCAGATGACAATTGTCATAGCTCAAATGAAATATATGCATGCACACACACACACTCACACACATAAATGCTTTAAAAATCATCTGGCATTTCTTAATACATTTATGCGGACCCTTCTTCCTGTTGGTATATATTCATTGTATAAATTACTGCGTTTCATGAGGGCATTCTCTCCAAATTAGTTTCTGATCTTGACGAAATGGAAAACTCCATGAGCTGGAAGTTTTTATGAACTGAAGCTGGGGGGGATGACTTCCTGATGCTCTTTTCGATACCACATTCCTTTGCCCACATGGCTTTAATTACATTCTAATTACAAGGTCACCCATGTCATGGAGTGTGGCCACAACCCCAAGAAGCTTATGCACCAAATGCCTGGAAAGATTTGCTTTGAAATAGAAGTCACAACCAGAACTTTGGAAGTGTTGTTTTGGGTCTTCATAGACCCTCCTAGTTTTCTCCTTGGAGTATGTTCCTTGCTTTATGGTACGTGCGCGCGCGCGCACACACACACACACACACGCGCGCGCACACACACACACACACACACACACACACACACACACATTTCTCCTAAAGATCAGTGATTGCTCTTAGACTTTTCTTGCTGAGAGGGCAGTGGGTAAGAGACAAACAAAAATACAAAAATATAAGCATCAAAATGGCATTTTAATTTAGAGATGCTCTACCAAGAGTGTCCCACTTTTTGAGTGTAACACGACACCATCTATAAATGTTTCATGATATCCTGTGATGCATACAAACCATGGGCTACAAGTCGGTCACACCTGCAACTACAGAAAAAGAAGAGTCCCTCAGTGCTGAACAGCCTCTGTCCATCGGGTAGATGGTGTCTTCATTGTTCTCAGTCCAACAACTGGCTGATACCCACACTTGCGAGATGCTCATGCATTGGTCTATGAACAAATTTATTGCAAACAACATGCGAGGGATCCAACAGTGAGGTTTTGCCTGTCTGGGCCTTCCATGCATGGGTCCACTTCTGCTTTAGAATGCTAGAATTATCCAGTTCCTCATGGAACACAACCACAAATTCATTTCTTTGTTCTTTATACTACAGTGGCAGAACTAATGTGAGAGCATGTATAGCCTTCGTAGCGAGAAAATATTTACACTATAGCACCTATGAGAAAAATTTGCAATCTTCACATTTACAGAAATGAAATCTATTTTGGGTAACCTGGAAAAACACAAAAATTCAAATAGATGATCTTTAGGATTTTAGAATTAGTCTTCTTTGGGTATATAAGGAAGGAAAGGAGAGGGAGGAATATAGGCAAAAAAGACACAGAAAAAAGTTAAATAGAAATATGGAAACATAAAAAGGCAATACCTTTACTAAAAAGCATAAAATTATAAATTTTAAGTGGGTGGTTTAAATGACTATGAATTGGGTGACTAGCCATACTCAAAGCGTATGAGTTTGACTAAAGACGCTGCATAAAAAATTACGTAGAAGAGCAAAGAAAGATGATCCTTGATATAATTTCAGGCTTCCACAACACAGGTACACACTTGCACAACTACTTGCATATACACATGAACCAACACATATGAGAACATGTATCCATTATCTACTTTGAGAACTAATCTAATGTGTTTCAACATTAGACTGAGTGGGCTAATTCTGTGATGTTTATTATAAGATATTTAATCCTTCTAATTCCTACTTATAAATGCTAATACTTTAATATTTACTACCCCACACACATAGAAAAATGGTAACAGGTTCACTGAGAGGTCACTATGAGTCAAGTCCAGTGTACCTTCAACATAGAATATATATGACAAACTGCAAAGGACATCAAGCTAAGGAATTTCAGTGTTATTTAGCATATTCTTCCAACTCTACAGTTGTTCACTGATTGAGGTTTTTTTCTTCTTGGAAAAGGCTGTTTCAAATCTATGAAGGCGGTCTTTTCAAATATAGGCCTAAGATGAAAAGCTTGATAAAAGTAGATTCTCCCATAATTCCATCCTTCACCACTGCCTGTCCTGCCAAACAATGATCATTCTACCAAATGGTGACGAATTAAAATGAATGAATTTGCTACACTCACATACACACAGATCATAGACACAAGTATAGTAATATAAAAGACAGATCATAAACATACATATAGATCGCATACACAGTCTAAGGTGAAAAATTTGGCAAAAGCAGATTGGTACAAAATTCCATTCTTAACAACTGCCTGTCCTGCAGAACACTGACCATTTTACCAAATGGTGACCAGTCAAGCTGAATGAATTTACTATGATCTTATAAGCATGGTCAGAATGTGCAGCTCTATAATGAATGAATTAGGTCTTCATACATGCATTTCCAGCTACTAGCTACTAACCTGCCCTTCACAAAACTTCTATTTACATGCTAATGAGACATTTTCAGAACTCAAAGAATAAATAAGAGACCCCACTAAGAATCAAGTGATCACATTTATATATTCCAAAACCCCATAAAGTGAGCATGATTTATCTTTGCCCATGCTTTTAGTCCTCACAATGCCAACTTTTTTCACAGTTCTCCACTTATTTGAGACAGGCACAAAACATACTCAGGAGGGAGGGAGCTAAGAGCATTGAAATAATAATATTTAAACATACTAGCATCTAGAGAAGTAGGAAAAAACTCCTGCTCCCCAGTTTTCAAAATCAGCCAACTCTAGTATATTCCTAGCAGTAATAAGGAATGTTTCCTGGGTCTTGCAAGGTGAGAATATTTGGTTTTAAACAAAATAGCAGCTACACTACCACACTGGATAGGAAAAGTTGGATTGTGTGTCTGGGAATGGTCAAGGATGTAGTTCATCACCCCCCCTTACATATTGGTGACAGGGCTCTAGTGAGGTTATTAGCTGCTTCAATGTGAAAGATCCTTTCCTGAATATGTTGTAATTATATTCCAATCAGCCTAACTTCTTTGTCCCTCCATCTCATTAACAAATTAAAACAACATTTTGATGGGGTCCAGTTTACTCCAAATTGTTGTAATTATGTCTTCATTGATTGCAAACCAGGAACCACCCACTTCTCTTAAATACAGACAGATGGACCATCTGTTCCTTATGAATCATGTAAACGGAGAAGACTTGAGCGAAGAATTGAAACATTTTCCAACCTGCTTCTGCCTTCTTTCCAAAATGCAATCATCTGTCCAGGGAAGGAACAGACGCAACGTTTAAGACAGCCTGCCAACTTGATCCTCTTGGGTCATATTGAAAATTCTGGCTAGAAAAGGAGGTCAAATCCTACAACTTCGTTATATTTATTTTTCCTTCTCATTTCATTATGGTTTTTGTTACATAGAAACACATACACAGGAGATATAAATCCAAGCAGTATAGAATGGTTCAATAAATGACCAGTAAAATGATCTTTCCCTATCCTTGGCTCCCAGAAAATTCCCTTTAGACCTTTCACTTTCTCTTTAGTATCCTTGATGGTATTCACATTGCTCTAGTTCTTGGTTTATCAACTTTAATCTCTACTGAGACAGATGATGAATTTGGCTCACTTGACTTCCCTCTTGATGTAGCCAAGACCCTAACTCATTAATCCTGCCTCTCTTCTTCCACCCTTGACATTTTTGTGGCACTCTTTAGTTCTTTTATTAAATGTTAAACTTTAAGCAAGGCACTTAAGCCTTAGTTTCGGAATTGATGTATTTCATTTCTATTTTACATTTTTGTGCAGTGAAATCGAATATTTTTCCTCCATAGTTCACACCTTTTGTCTTAGCCAAGAAATCTTCCTGTGCTGCAAGAAAATATTAGTAAAATATTCTATTATTTGAAAAGTTTTCTACTTTACACATAGATCCAAAAGCATTTGAAATTGATTATTTAATGGAATGCAAACTAGAAATCCAATTTTTTTAATATGTGGATAATCATTTGTTTCAGAACCATTTATTAAATAGCCCTAGTTTAGTCCACCCTCCTGAAATTCTACTACTGTTGTATGTCAAATGTTATATTAAAATGTTGATAACAAAAGGTAATCTGACTCCGAAGTGTCTTCTTTTTGCCTGTTAGTCAATTTCTTTGAAATAAATCGTTTACTTGGTGGCATCATACTGTCTAAGCTCCAGTCACCATCATTGTCATCATCTCCTCCTCCTCCTCCTCTTCTTCTTCTTCTCTCTCTCTCTCTCTCTCTCTCTCTCTCTCTCTCTCTCTCTCTCTCTCTCTCTCTCTCCCTCCCTCCCTAACACCTAATTATTGTCTTGTGTGGACATGTGTGAGTGCTTCTTGATTTAGTTCTTTCCTTCTACCATGTGAGTTCTGGGGACAGCTCAAGTAGTCAAGTTTAGCATCAAATGCCTTTACCCACTGAACAATTTCATTGGCCCCTCGTTTTCTTATCCTTAAACTGGCAATTGTGTTTTATTGCTCAAAAGAACTGAGGGAATGATTGGCCGACCAAAGGGAATAATGCAATTAAATTCATGGGAAAATGGAAAATATTACTCAGATCATGAAATAGCACATTGGTATCAAAGAGATTTTGATATTACTTATTTCAACGCTTTATATTTATGTAATAAAAAGGGAAACCGGGGTTTGGAACAAGTGAGTGATCTACCCACATGTGAGATGTCATTATTATGTTTCTGGAGTATACTTGCTGAAACTTCAGACTTTTTTTAACTAGTTGTATAAGCTCAGTGGGTAGATGCCCTCTCTCCCCTCTGTCCCTCTCACCCTTCTTCCTCCCTTCCCTCTTTCTGTTCCCCCATCCCACACTCTATCCATCCCTCTCTTTCTCTACCCCTTTCCTCCCTCCCTCCTCTCTCTAGGTATTTCCTGCCTGGTCCTTTGCACCCTCCAGAACATCTGTTTATGTAGGCACTGAATTTCCCTCTGAGTCATCTACACTAGCGAGGATTCAGGACTCAGTGGCATAGCTTGGAGCCACTTCCTGGGCCACCCACTAATATGGGTATTCCGTTATATCTGTCTAACTCCTTGCCTCTAAGGATCCTACTGCCTGAAGCCATCTCCCCTGAGATGCTAGACTTTGGGGGCTTATTGACATGTCAGCCATTGTGTAGATCAGTCAAGTTCAAATCACATTGTAGCAATATCCTGGCTGCCATAGCCCAGACTTGAGTGGAATATCTTGCCTATTAGTGGTCCTCCCTCATCTTTAGGCTCTTAGAGTCTTGCTGCCCCCTCTTCCGCAAGGTTCCCTGAGTTTTAGAATGGGGAGAGATTTGGCTGGTCTGGTTCCTGGTGAACACTGTAGGGTCACTGGTGTTCTGAATGAAGGTTGGTGGTTGTTTTCAGTTTTGTGGTCCCTGCACTGCACTTGGCTGCATCCTGTTTGGATGTTGGAGACCTCAGACTTTTGCAAATGGTATTTTGTATAGAATAAAAGTTCAAGACAAAATCTTAAATCCTGAAGGACAGTCTGTCAGGTAGCATTCATGTTTTTCCCCAAATGTGATATAATTACTGAAGTCATGTATTGTTTCCTGTGCCTTATGCCCTGTTTCAAGAATGAACAACACAAGTGCAATTTTTCACAGGTCACATCTGCTTTAGCATCAGAGATACATCACCATCCCTTAGCAAGTGGCATTCTTCCAGTTGGGACCTGTCACACAACTCTGACAGGCTAAATGTAAGGTGTGGTTAGGTGATTTATATTGTTACTTTATGCAAAGCAAGAACATCTGTTTATATAAACTTGACCATCTGCAAACTGGCAAATATACCTGACCCAGAAGACAAAGGCTTGACTTAAATGTTAAATAGCATCACACATAATTGAAAACATTCATTTTCACTGAGTTAGGGAGAAAAAAGTCTCAGGTAAAGACACTAGAATAACTATTGACATATGTTAAACTGAAGCTTTAAAAGCATGGTTTTTCATTTTTATTGTAAAATAGATCATTTACACAAAAACTAAGCATACCATAACTTAAGGATTAATAATAAAACATAAGACAACTATCCCTCTATCCATCACTCGGATTAAAAAAAAAAAAAAAAGGCTTTCCAGTACTTGAAGATGCAATGCTTTTAAATAGATTCCAGTGAGCCCACTTCAGCACCTCTGCAACCCAGACTTAATCAGGAATTTAATCCCATGTTAAGTATGCACTAAAAGTTGTCTATTGTGGCACTATCAATTCAGGGAGGCCCTAGCCCGGGCTCCCAAATCCAGGAGGTCTGGCTACAGATAAGCCTGAGAAGAAACCATACAGGCAGTGAGATGGACAACCAAATGGCAGACGGATGAATAACCAATGAGAAGGAGGGATGAACAACCAATGGGAAGCGGCCATCTAACCTGGATACCCAGTAAACAGCTAAATGATTGGTGGCTGCTCTTCCCCCCTCCCCTGAGTAGAGGAGTGGCCACACTTGATTGGATCCCGACCCTATGTAAGCCCAAACACTTCCTGAGTAAAGTTGAGTCTGCGGCCAACTCGTCGTCTGTGTGCTGCTTCTCGCCTGACTCCCGGGGTCTGAGTGGAGACCCCGTCGCCGGCTCGCCCATTCGCCTCGCGCCCAGGAGGCCCCACCGTTTCCCCTCTTCCCCCCGGCTGGACTGGCGGGGAATTCAGCAACAGTCTATGACTTTTCAATTTTTATATGATTCTTTAGCAAAAACAACTTGTGGATTATGTGCTCAACTTATGCTGTTTTGAAATTCACTTGTTAGTGTTCTGTCACTTTATCTGCTATTCATTATTGAAGCCTAATTGGGCCTTAGGTTCATTTCTTTCTTAGTTTGTTTGAAATATAATTTTCTTGCTATTCAATACATAATAATTGTAACTATTAAAGATGTATAGTGAGACATATTACTATGCATATGCAAAATACCATAATCAAATCAAAATAACTGACATGTCTATCACCTCGATTGTCCTTTCTTTGTATTGGGAACATTCAAAATTACATTAGATATCTCACCAGAAGGGGAGGGCATATAGTCTAGCAGATAAAAAGTAATCATTTTGCAAATGGGTGATGGACCCCTCCCTCAGTGAGGTTTCCTACTCTTATTACATCTACCCTTGAATGTGCTATTACAACAAGACTCCAGTTTAACAGCTTTTTGTCTCTGGCCAGGGGGTGACATACAGTGCCCAGCAGAATGGAGTGAAGGGAATTGCAGGAGCAGCAAAACTGCAAAAGAAAATCAACAAACCACAATCCAGAACTTCAGAGACTCTATATCAATCACATAGAACTAGGACAGCCTAATCTCTCCCCATCCTGGAGCTCAGGGACATTTGCGGAAGAGGGGGCGGTAAAGATTGTAAGAGCAAAAGGATGGGAGGAGCAACGATTGCAAGATTCTCAACAATAGTTGGGGCCAAAGCAATCATAATGGGACTTTGCATGCCCTGCGCAATGTCCAGCACACTGTTGCCCTCATAAGTCTAGCATCTGTTAAGGGCACCGAGACCCCTGGAGGCAAGGGATTGACAGCCATAGTAGTGATCTTATGCTTAAGGGGAACAAGAGAAAGGGCTTATGGAAATGCCACTGGGTCCTTATATGTCATCGGAGAGGAGGACCCAGTGGAGATTAGGCGTACACAATAAAGGACTCTCTGGGAATTGGGGGGGAGGCACTGGGGGAAAGGGGAGGGGGAGGAGGGGGGAGGTAGGAAACTGGTAAAAAATTTTAAAATGTATAATTAAATTTTTAATAAAAAAATTATATTAGATATCTCAAAATATACAGCTAAATCTTGTCATTCATATCTATCTACTGTGCATTAGGATTACTCCTGTTGTACTCATGTATCCATTAGCCATCTTTTTCCTACAAATATTACATTCTTTACTTCTTTGAGATCAACTTAAGCTTCCACTGCTTAGTGAGAACATACATTACTGTGATTTTGTATGTTACTTTACTTCTCAGATGTATCTTCAACTTCCTCAGATTCAGCTGTATGATAGGAAAAGGAAAGAAGAAATGCAAAAATAATGAAAAAAGGAAGCAGGACCATACAAATACTTCTATAACTCTGTCAAGTAAAATAGGACATGAACCAGGCATGATGGTCCATGTGTGTAATCCCAGCACTTGGGGTGTAGTTCAGGAAGATCAGGAAGTCGAAGCCAGCCTGGGCTGCACAGTGAGTTCTAGGCCAGCCTGGGCTATATGGCACTGTCTTAATTAATTAAGGGACACAAGATTAACTTAACTGTAAAATCAATTTTAAATATAATTATCTCATGGAACACACAGGAAAAAGAATTGATGATTATTTATTCAATAATTTGTTAAGTTGGTAGCCTGCCCCATCCTATTCAACAAACCTACATTCAGAGTGGACAGAAGTATGGAAAATGTGACTTTTGGTTCTAAGTAGACTTCATCCCATGGTATTATTTGAGGAAAGAGAAGTAGTCATTGCTTTGTTATTCACCACTGATGAAGCACACCTCTATTGTGTCACAAAATCCTCCAAAGACATAATCTACTTGAGCCAATATCATATTTCACAAAAGATTTTGTTGTACTCTGCACAGAGGCATGCTTATATTTCAAGCAGAAAAAAAAACTCATTTAGGTACACCCCTCAAATCCAACCCACAAACAGTATTATGGAAAGTCTTCAGTGTGTCCTTTGGAGAATATTAATCAGGTATCACTAAATCGGATATATTTATTATCTGTACCTCAAATTCTATTCTTGCTGGGAGGAGCAATGATTTGCAAGATTCTCCACACTAGTTAGGGTCGAAGCAATCATAATAGGACTTTGCATGCCCTGCGCAATGTCCAACACACTATTGACCTCACAATGTCTAGCATCAGCTAAAGGCACCAAGATCCTTGGAGGCAAGGGATTGACAGCCACAGTAGTGTTCCTATGCTTAAGGGGAACACGGGAAAGGGTTCAGGGAAATGCCACTGGGTCCTTGTACGTCATGGGAGAGGAGGACGCAGAGAAGAGTTAGGCATATACAATAAAGGACTCTCTGGGAATTGGGGGGGAGGCACTGGGGGATGGGGAGGGAGGAGAGGGAGAGCAGAGGGTTCGGGGGGGGGGAAGGGGGAGGGAGGGAACTGGTCTACCTACTAAGTTTGTATGAGCGGAAATAATAAAAAATGTATTAAAAAATTCTTGCTCTCTCCATGAAAAAATAGGGATTTTTAAAAAATGTACACAGCATGCCTTCTCTCATCTTACCAATCAGCTTCAAACAATTGCTGTCTAGGTTGAATCCCAGAAGTGGAATTAGACGAATGGTCACATATTCCAACATGCAGGTATACATCTGCTTCCTAAACTGTAAGATGGAGTTTCTTGAATATTTGTTATGTGTATAATAGGTTGAGTTTTTTCTCCCACATTTTATTTTTTTCTCCCAATCATACAAGCTCAATAGGTATCCCTATCCTCTCCCTCCCTCTACCCCTCCTGAGTCCCCTCTTGCACTCTCCCCCCTTTTCCCCTTCCTTTCATCCCTTCCCTCCTTCCCCTTCTCCCAGTGCCTCCCCCTTCTCTCCTCCCATCCCCTGGAGCATCCTTTTGTGTGATTGCCAAACCGCCCTCTAAATCCTCCATCCTAATGAAGTGTAAGGACTCAGTGGCATAGGCCGGAGCCCTTTCTTGGGCTCCCCTTAGTATGGGGACTCTATTATTACTGTTAATCCCTTGCCTCTAAGGATCCCACTGCCTGTGATCCATGCTAGACTTCAGGGGCGAGGGGGGGTCGTTGACATGTCAAAGATTGAGATTTTTGCATGAAGCATTACCTCACATTTTTCTCTAGTAACTATGGAATACTAATTAGTGATGATGATATAAACTTTCCAATGATGTGCTTTCCTGGTAAGGTCTTCATTCATCCTCAGTCCTCAGTGAAATTTGCTTTAGTTCCATTTTACAGATTACTTAAAAGGAAGTTAGGCCAGTGAAATGACTCAGAAGGTAAAGGTTCATCAGTGTACAAGCCTGGCAACCAGAGCTCAATCCAAAGAACCCACAGAAAAGAACCAACTCCACAGTTTTTCCTCTGACCTCCACGTATATATCCCACACACATATATATATGACACACACACCAATAATAAATAAAATTTAAAAACTGTGACGTCAAAGACAAGCTTTTTTGGAGCATTAAGAAGGACATGAAGACAGATCATCACAAGTAATAAAAACACTACACTATACAGCTATAGAGTCATAGTAATAAAAATAGCAT